>JACEEZ010015483.1:0-12500 GCA_016584305.1 Chionoecetes opilio | reverse complement strand
AGAGAGAGAGAGAGGGGAGAGAGAGAGAGAGAGGAAAGAGAGGGGGAGAGAGGGGAGAGAGAGGGAGGGAGGAGAGAAAGAGAGAGAGGGGGAGGGGAGAGAAAAGAGAGAGAGAGAGAGAGAGGGGGAAAAAAGAGAGAGAGAAAATAATAAAATATATATATATAATAATATATATATATATATTATATATATATTTATATTATTATTATATTATATATAATATATATATATTATATATATATATATATATATATAATATATATATTAAAAAAATATATAAAATTTTATATTATTTTAAGATTAATTTCCCTAAGAAGTGTAATATTAGCAGCAAATCGCAGAATATATGTATATTTGTAGGCGGAACCATATGTAACTTTTTAATGTATGTAATGGATAAAAGTAAAAGAGACAGTAAAGCAAAATTTGGTTTGAAAAGATGTAAATGCCAAGGATCAAATCTAAAAAACACAGAAAAAATATACTAACATGAAGAAAAATTAAACAAAAAAGCCAAAATGACAGAAAACATATGAAAAAGCAGTAATGATTTTACCCCGATTTTTAATTTGGGAAAATGTCTAATATAAAATTTGCGCATTATATATGCTCAATATTTAGGGACTAACTACCCAAACTAACCGCAGAAAAAACCCAAATGCCCTCCTTGGCAGCTACCTTCAGTTGCCCCTCTGCTACTTTTCCTGGCCTTGACGGGAAGGGAGAATTTTGTGGAGCTTCCCATTATCACATGGTGTAATCCAGTCGCTGGCCAAGTTGTTCCACTTCCTGCAGCAAAAATACAAAACTGATGAAAATTCTGCAAGCTGAACCATAAGTAATAGAAGGTTTTAAACTTCAAAACTATACTGTCACTGTGATGGTGGGTACACCTCAACATAATTTTATTTTTTTTTGGGTCTTATTCAAACTTTAATTTTCCAGAGGTTTCTTTGAGCAACACTCCATATTATCCTCCTATACTCTATTCTCCCCATAAATATAAGAAACATTAATCATCTTTAGGTTTCTGTAGGCATATCTTTCACATATTTCATTTGAGGTCTTAAAGTAATCGTCCAGACCATTTAATCATTCCTGTTTTTAATGCAATTAAAATTATAGCCATTATCGAGTATATCAACAATATGTTGTCGCTTTTTGCATCCAGTCAGCCGTTTTTTAAATAATTCGCAATCAAAAACTGCCAATTTCCCCCAAACATCGAAAACGCTCCTCAAGGCTTGCAGACGACGCACCACGGCTTTGGTGACGTTACAGGAGTAAGCCTCCCAGCTCCACGGCAATACAAAGCACGTAAACACAAGAGGGTATATATAGTACTTTTAAAATTTATGGGTGTTTCTGATAGATTTTTTTGCGATATGCCATATGCATGCATCCTTTATGGGTGCAGCCCATAAAGGCTGACCCATAGCATTCACGCTGCTGCATTCACAGCCAGAAAGCTGTGGCTTTCCCAAAAAAGTTTGCACACGTTTCAGACCGATACGACAAACGTTAAATGTGTGAAAAGATTAGTGCGGCGGACATGGGTAGATTACCATCACCCACCCACACACCCATACCGTAGCCACACACCATAGCGTACAAAACCCGCTATGGTGTGTGACATAAAAGAGAGAGAGAGAGCAAGATGAAAATACGATGCTAAATAAGCAAAAACACTTAAGAAACAATAAAAATAAATGTTTGAAGGAGGAATAGGGGGGAAGGAAGAGAGGAGGAGGGGGGGGAGACCAGGACAATAATGACCTCGTGATGTAGTAGACGATTAGCAAAGAGGAGAGAGGGAAAGAAGGAGAGAAGAATGGGGGTTGGAAGGAGGGGAATTTGAGGGTTCCCTAAATTAAGTCCCTGTCGGAGAGAGAGAAGAGGCCTCCTCTTCATTTACTTATTTCTAGTCGAATAAATTTTTTTCTCTCTCTCTCTTTCTCTCTCTCCTTATCCTTTCGTCCGACGATCTGAGATGTGTGTGTGTGGTTTCGAAACTAACCATAGGATTTTTGTAAGTACTTTCATTGTGATTCCCACGCAAACATTTATAGTTTCCCTTATTTAAACCAATCCATTTTTTTGGAGAGGTGCCAGGCCTCCTGATTCTCAGATTCCGCTAACACCTGTCGGCAGTCGGCTCTCTCCCTCCTTTCTCTCTCTCCTCTTTGCTAAATCGTCTACTAACATCACGAGGTCATTATTGTCCTGAGTCTTCCTCCCCTCCTCCTTTTCACCCTTTTCTTCCTCCCCCTCCTCTTCCCCCTTTCCCAAACATGCATTTTTATTGGTTTCTTAGTGTTTTTTCTTATTTCTCATCGTATATTTCACCTTGCTCTCTCTCTCTCTCTCTCTCTCTCTCTCTCTCTCTCTCTCTCTCTTCTCTCTCTCTCTCTCTCTCTCTCTCTCTCTCCTCTCTCTCTCTCTCTCTCTCTCTCTCTCTCTCTCTTTTCTGCCCACACACCATAGCGGGCTTTGTATTCTGGCTCGAACATCCTATCACATTCGGCGGTTGGTTTTCCACATATACGCGACCAACATCAACTACTTCAGTCTCAGATTGAGCATCATACTCTACATCTGTCACAGCGACAGATTCACTGTCTGACACCGAACTACAACGCTCATCATTTTCATTTGCTGGTCGATACGACGGGTGTCACAAATGCAGACGACTCTTGTTTACATTTGAGCACCTCCTGTGACGTCATCAATAATATTCGGGCCTGTTGGGGGGAAGAAAGTTTTTTCGCGCCCTTTTTACAAAAGTCGTTTTTTTAAAGGGAAAAATAAGGCGTGGAAAATCATTTTTTTTGGTGGATTAGGTGTTTTGAATGAACATTCAACATAATTAGGCAAAAAAAATGGGTCTGGACGATTACTTTAACAAAAAACATCAGAAAGAGTTCGTTTGACATTAAATTGACAAATTGTAAATTTTTCAAAGAATATATATATAAATAATCCATGTAAATATATATATATAAAATAATCCAGCTACATGCAGTCTAAAAAATCTGATATAGTTAATATATATATATATATAATATATATAAAATATATATAAAATTATATATATATATATATATATATATATATATAAATATATATATATATATATATATATATAATATATATATATATATATTATAATATATAATTTTATATATATATATATATATATATATATATATATATATAAAATATATATATATATATAATATATATATATATATATATTATATAGATATATATATATATATATTATAGATATATATATATATATATATATATATATATATATATATATATATATATATACTATATCAGATTTGTAGACTGCATGTAGCATGGATTATTTTATTTATGTAAGCGAACTGCATATAGGGTAATATAGGGGTAATATAGGGGTAAAATATAGCCATTATCGAGTATATCAACAATATTTTGTCACATTTGCACCGCCCAGCCGTTTTTAAATAAGGGCGCAGTCAAAATTTGTAAATTTCCCGAGTTTCCCAAAGTGCTACTGACAACTAGCAGACGAACGCACCATGAATCGATGACGTCAAGGAAGGCGGGAGCGGCAAGCTCCCACCCCAACAGAAGCACGTAAACACAGGTAATAAAAAATAGTACTTGAAGAATTTTGGTGTTTTTTTTAAAAAAATTCATTGATATGGAATACATATGCAATCCTTATGGGTGCAGCAAAAAAGCTGTGCCTTTCCAGCGAAGTTTGCACACGTATCCGACCCATAGGACCACGAGAAATGTATAGAAAAGGTTGATGCGTCGGATGAGGGAAGATTAGGGAAAGGGGAGCCCTCGCAATGGGATGTAAGTGGGGGAACGGTATGGGTGTTGGTGACGGAGAAACGGGGATGGGTGTTGGTTGTGGAAAACGGGGATGGGTGTTAGTGGTGGGGGAAGTGGATGGGTGTTGGTGGTGGGGACGGGGGTGGGTGTTGATGATGATAAATGGGGAGGGGTTTTGGTAGTGAGTAAACGGGGATGGGTTTTGATGGTGGGCGAAGGGTATGGGTACGTGTTTGGTGATGGAGAAAATAGGAGGGTGTTGGTGGGGGGAAACAAGGATGGGTGTTTGTGGTGGGGAAAGGGGGTGGGAGTTGGTGGTGAGGAAGGGGATGGGTGTTGGTGGTGGGGGGAAGGGGATGATGTTGGTGTTGGGGAAACGTGGGTGGGTTTTGGTCGTGGGGGAAGGGGATGGGTGTGGTGGTGGGGAAAGGGATGGGGTGTTGCTGGTGGGGAAAACGGTGATGGGTGTTGGTGGTGGGGAAACGGTGATGGGTGTTTGGGGGTGGGGGAAGGGGATGAGAGTTTGGGGGTGAGGGAAGGGATGGGTGTTGGTGGTGGGGGAAGGGATGAGTGTTGGTGGTGGGGGGAAACGAAGATGGGTGTTGGTTGTGGGGTAAGGGGATGGGTGTTGGTGGTGGGGAGGGAGGGGTGTGGTGGTGGGGAAACGAGGATGGGTGTTGGTGGTGGGGGAAGGGGATGGGTGTTAGTAGTGCGGGAGCGGGATGGATTTTGGTGGTACGGAAACGAGGATGGGTGTTGATGGTGGGGGAAGGGGATGGGAGTTGGTGGTGGGGAAACGGGGATGGGTGTTGGTCACATAACGGTGGATGGATGTTGGTTGGATCGACAGCTGTCACAAATGCAGACATTTGTTGTTTACATGGTGTCGCCTCCCGTGACGTCATCAGCAATATTCGCATGGCGGCTGGAACGATGCAGGGGTTTTTTCCCGCGCTTTTTACAAAAAGTAGTATTTTAACGGAAATAAGGAGTGGAAATAAATAGTTTTTTGGTGGATTAGGTGTTTATAATAAACATTCAACATATCGCTGCAAAGAAAAAATAGGTCTGGACAATTACTTTAAGGGGAGGATCTGGCACGATACTTCAAGAAATTATTTTAAAAAATTTTCAAAATTAGTTGAACGCTTTGCATGATCGTGTGTGCATAAGGTATCAAATGAATTTTTTTTTTGGTACCGCGAATTAAAATGCCGAACAGACCCTGAATTGAAATGCCCACCTTGTGGGCGTGGCGAGCGAGTCCTAGCGTAGGTGAAAGGCTCGTTCTGTTATGTAGTTTTCGATAAATATGATGAGATAATCACATACGAATACATTCTGGCTTGCAGTCGTGGGCGTTGCGATAAGTAAAGCGATAATGCGATAAAGCGATAATATCGCTTTAACCGAAAATTACCGCTTATCGTTTATCGCAAAACCGGAAAAACTTACGCTTATATTATCGCTTTCAAATTTCCCGCGATAAATCCAGCGATAAAGTAGAAGACGAAAAACCGTTACGGCGGGAGGTTACAGGCTCATTGTTACGCGGCAAACAGATGCGGCCAGGCGCCTGGCGGCCCGCGCTTCTGTTGTCAGTTTCTTTGAATAGCCCCCCAAACTGGACGCATCTGATCTCAGCTCTGTGTTTCATTGTGCTACCAGCGATCCAAAGCTTCTTTGTGTGTTATAACTTATATATACTTAATTCTTATTGTATATTGCTATCTTAACTAAATATCTAATATATATATTAGTTTTATATATTTTTTGCGTTTTGAGGTGCGCTCGCGCGTGCCTCCCGTTCGTACGAACGTCGCGTGATTTGTGTTTTAACTTTTCCTTTCAGGAAATCGTTTAGGTTTTTGCGTTTTATATTGCGTTATTAATTAGTGTCGCGGCGGGCGCGCTTCATTGTTCGAGAATAGTGAATTTAGTGATTAGTGAGTGTCAAGATGTCAGGCAAGAGGACAGTGGAGGACTTTTTCCGCGTGGAGGCCAGCAGCAGTGATGTGACTCAGGAAAGGGAGCGGAACATTTCCTCAGTGAGGCTCAGTGTCCTCAGTGAGCCTCAGTCAGTGAGCCTCAGTGAGGACAACTTTGAGTACCTGGTGTTTCTGAAGGGAAACCTCCACCTCCTCAAGCAGAAGTTCAAGGTGCCAAGGGGGGTGGATGAGGAGGATGAGGAGATGTTTTAAATTGTTGTATTTGTGTTTGTGATGTTGTGCTGTGATAGTTTTGTTAATTTGTCTTCATTAAATGTTGTTATAAAGTAATAAAATGTTAATTTCGGATCCTTTAGTCTTTTATTAAGTAATATATGGTGTTTTAAGTGTAAAAAAGAGGTTTTTAAATGCATAAGTAGCAAAAATAGAGTATTTTTGGATTTATCGCAGGATTTATCGCTTATCGCTTTAAGGTATTTTGGAAATTTATCGCTTTATCGTTATAGGACTTAGCGGAAAAATTTATCGCTTTATCGTTATCGCTTTATCGCAAAATTTATCCCTGCCCACCACTGCTGGCTTGTCTGGGAAGCTCTTCAAACACCAAGGGAGGGAGAGGGAGAGGCGGGACGAGGTTGCGCGGCCGGCAGTGGTAATCGGCTTGTTCAGGAACAACATTTATACAAAAGAAGCCTTGAAATTCCGAGAGTAAAGACGAACTACTACAAGCAAAGCTAAAAAGAAGAGAAAAGTAAATTAAATGACAGTACAAAGACCACTGTATACTGGACTTGTTTCTGGAATCCGCCCATGACCAGTGGAGGTTGATCGGTAAGGTAAACAAGTGTTCCATGAATACAGTAGACTATGGTTTATCAGTATAAATGATATACTGTTATCTTCGTAACTGTTTTTTCTATAATATTATCAAATAAAAAACAATAAAACACACTAAAGAAATGCCATTATGAGACTCAATGAGAATAAATATGCATGAACTTAATATTCACTTAAACTCTTTAATATTTACCATTTAATAAACCATTTAATATTTTGCGAGACAACTTATAATATGGAGCATATAAATAGAAGCGGAATCATTTTAGCTTTCCATTGATATATTTCGTTTTCTGATAAATGAATTAGCACCGTGCATAAATAAGCGTTAACTAAATAAATAACATCATCAATCGGAAAAATTACCGATTGATGATGTTATTTATTTAGTTAACGTTAATTTATGCATTAGTCAGGAGGCAGAGGGTCGGAACCTTGCAATACCTGGATTACAATGTTTTATTGTTTTTTTGGGCCTATTGGGGTATCCTGAGACAGAAACTGCATGATGTCACTCTGGCATCATTGAGCTTTTTTTTTATAGCCAAAATTCAAGATGGTCGCCACCGAAAATCACAGTTTTTGAAAATATAATTATTTTTTATGTAAACACCACAAGATAATAAATTATGTCATATATTTAGGGTAAGGAGATATGTGGAATTAACTCCAAACAAATACAAGTGTGTAGAAAACATTTAATTTGCATAAATCCAAGATTGCCGCCAAAATAATTGCATATTTTGCGTAAAACTTCATAAATTTGTAGCTGGTTCAGATAGAAAGGTGATTTTAACGCCTAAACCTATGTTTTGTGGTATGATGAATCCAATTAAAGCAATACATTACTGTTTGAAACACTTCTTAGCCTATATAATTCCAAGATGGCCGCCAAAACTTGAGAATTTTGCGTAAACCATTGTAACTTTTGAACCCGTTTTGATATAAAAGACGATTTTGAGCTGCAACCTATGTTTGGGGTACTAGGAATCGATTAAGGCAATCAAATATTATTTGGAACACTTATTACCATGTATAAATCCAAGATGGCCACCAAATATTCATATAAAACATTATAATATTAAAACCAGTTTGAACAGAAACATGATTTTGCCTTAAATAGGGTTATTTTCTTGCAAAACAATCAATACATTCATTATCAATGGTGACAATGGACAACAAAATGCAAAAAACATTTGCAGCTGTTAATAATGCTAATTATCATAGGAATAGTCCAAGAATAATTAAATAGCAGATCTTATCTAATCTGCTTCATCTGGACTGCAGCCACTTCTGAAGAGTGGCCATCAGCAACAACTATTGTGAGCTTATTTTTACAAGCAATCAATCATTAGGAGCATACGCCGGGGGCGCGTCGCCTCGCCCCCCTACGACGCCACTCCCGGGGGTCACCACACGCGAGCTCCCATGCAGGCTCCTTCCCATACCAAGCAGCTCTCGACAAGAAACATCAACTTGCCCCAGCCACGAGCCTTGTGGGCGCCCCCTTGGCCTCCTCCACGCTGGATTGTCTCTATTGGGGACAGTTATTCTGAAAAACTGACTTCAAAATCTGAACATTTACAGTATGATGTACAGCAGTGGTTCCCAACCTTTTTCTGTCGTTTCCCCCTTCAACAAGTTCAACCATCCGGGTTTCCCCTTCATGTGAAAAAAAGTAGCCAAAACACAAAATCTACTTGCTTAATAACACAAGTATATAGACACTATCTTCTACAGTATACCCTATATATACTAATAAGCTACATATTTATACTTAAGTCAATAGCCGTATTCTAAGACTTTTTTTTCTGTCGACTAAATGCTAGTAATTTATATGTCCCTCAGGATAGTTTTCCCCCTGAGAATCCTAAAAATTTCCCCCCAGGGGGAAATTTCCCCCAGGTTGGGAAATACTGATGTACAGGATAGTCCAGCTGACTTGCAGCTGCACGAGGCTCTGGCAAAGGTCTGTCTGAAGCACAACCACATGCAATCACTTGCATGAGTTCTGGAGCACATGAGATTTCGATTCCCGTTTCAGGTTGCAGAACTCCATTGTCCACATGCCATCCGAATTGGTGAAATCCAGGTTGGGTGGATATTTCTGATCTGCGGGTTTCCAAAAGAATCATTGAAAATGCTCCCGAGGAATGGCTTCGACGCGGCTCGTCGGGGAAGTGTTTTGATGGGTGGATAGTCAGTTTGCACTAAAAAGTCTTTTGACCAAATCGCCTAGCAACTTTTTTTTGCTACCGTAGAAAAGACACGGAAGAGTTTCCCCAGAAGTAAAACTGTTCAAATCAGCTTTTTGGTTCTCCAAATGAGTGCAGGTCGAGACTCTGGCTTCTTTATAGCTGTTTTTGCAAAAGCTTTCCCAAATTTTGAATGGGAAGAGACAGTGTCGCAGCCCGACAAGGTATGTGCAGCAAGCAGGTTACCACATTTCCAATTTTTCAAAAACAGACGTGTTTATGTCAATCCGCAACCATAAAATTTTGTATCGGATGGAGACATCAGGTTTCTCCACTTCCATACAAAATCATCAGGAGAACAAAATGTCACTTCCCGGCATTGATTGGATTTTCCTTTTGCCTTTGCTCTAAGTCCGGCAGCTTAGTGAAATGTGGGGACATCCGGGATAAAAGCCCCAAAATTTTTTTCAGGCACTTACAGGCCCCACTATGTTTTTGAGAGGGGAACAAGATCCCATCACTCAGATGGCTAAAAGGGAAACGCTTCTTTATTTTTTTGACTTTTCCCGCTGGGGGAAATTAGGGTAAATGGGTTTTTTAAAAGAATAGTAAAAGGGAAATGTTTATTGGTAAATTTATTTTATTATTATTTTTTAAAAACTCCAGAACAAAATTTTCCCAATAGGCTTAAAAAAAAACATAAATTCAATTTTTTATTCGACTTTAAACCCCCCTGCGGACATCGCGAAATCCCTGTTTTTTATTAGAGAACACGAATTAAAAAATATCCTTGCAATTCAAAAATGACAGGGGTTAATCTACGCGGGCATTATGAAAAATAAGTTTTCTTTAAGCTATTATACAAAAAATCATTTTCTCTGTACAGTGCGGGAATGCCATGTCTTTTTAAAGCCCAGTATCAAAGAGGAGTTTAAAATTTGTAATTAGTGTCTTTCCCTTTTGCAGCGCACATTCGGTGCTTTTCCAGCTGGCTTTTTTGATGAACTTTCCCCCGCCAAAACCCTGCAGCATTTTTGAGGCCCCTTCCAAGTTCACTTACACCCTTTTGCTGCCGCAGGCTGGAGCTCAGACGGAACCCAGGACTTTTTTTCTGATCCAGTGTCCAAACCCGCACCCTTCAGCAGTTGGGTGTCTTTTGTTGGGCCCTGGGACAGGTTGTCCAGATGCCACCCGGGTACCTGCACGCTTGGTGGCTGCAGCGGGGCCTTTTGAGTTGGGGGAATGTTCTCCTCGTTCGTTTTTTGGCAGAACAGCCCTTTTTTGCTTCATTCACCGACACCAGAGGGCTGTCGTCATTTTAAACGACTGTTAAAAAGTTCGCATCGGAACTCTGGCAACCCCGGGATTGTGCATTTTGGGTTTCTACGATGAAGTTGAAGGCATCGTGACTTCGGTTAGGCACCCCCGCTTCCCAAACCCATTTTTCCCCTTTCCAAAAAAAGAAAAAACGTATAAACCCCGTGAAGCTGTGGAAAACTGGTAGGGTGTGGACTTCTCTTTGCCCAGAGTATACAGATGGGTTGATGGTAGGGAAAAAGGGGTTCTTGCCACGCCCAAGGGGACCCAGATGTCACCGATGGATACTTGCTGGCTGAAAAATGATACTTTCCCCATGAGGGGTACAAAACGTCAGATCCCGGGGCGTACCAAGCAGTGGGCATCCACTCTTAGGGATTTGTAGATGGACCACAATTTTTGTGTCTGCTCTTCGTGGTCACATGGCGGCATCGGTGGTCAGTGCCACTGCAGACTACAAGGCTCCAATGTTGCAAAGACCTGCTTTCCGTCTGGGAAGGATGGAACAATCTTCTCTGAAAGGAAAATGGAAGGTTCACCTTGTTTTGGGGGCACGCAGGAAATGGGCCCAATTTCCCGGGGCCTTGGTTGGCCTCCCCCCCCTTCTTTTCACCTTTCCCCCGTTTCCTCTGGTTGATTCTTGATACTGTGCCGGTACCTGTCCCATACCCCATCTACTCCAAAAGGTTTTTCCTTGCTCAGATTGGGGAACAAACACTCCACTTGCATAATCGTCAAATGTAGTGATGCCCGTCACTGGAGGGGGTAACGCAGCACCATCGAGCACCTTTAAATCAAATGAGCCAAGGGGTTTTTCTTTCGCTTCTGGGCCAGAATGTTGGGGAGATCGGGCTTTTCCCCCGTCGCGCTTCCCTCTTTTTAGCCAAAAAAGGAGGGTATGGGTGATTTCATGCTTGAAGAAGGGTCCAGGGCCCCCTCCGGTGCTGTGGACTATGTAGAGAGGGGAAAAGAGGGCCACGTCACCTTAGCATAGACACTTTCCGACCGCTTTTCCCTTGTCTTTTGGGGTTTCGACTAACAGGGGCAATTTTTTTTTCTTAATTGGGTCAGGGATGGAGGGGGTAGATCTGTCAACACTGACTTTTTTGTATTCTCCTACTGCTTTTTTTGCCCAAAAGGCTTACTGGCGGACTGTGTTTACAACAGATGGCGATGACATTTTCCCTGGTCAATGCAGGGTTCGGGTGTCATCCCTTTAATGGGTTTCCCATCTCACGAGACCTGGATAAAGGGCCACAGTTTGCTTCGGATAGTCTTCTGGGTAAAGACCCTCCCCGTGATGGTACTGGTCATCATTGGGGTGTCGGCATACTGCTCCTCGAACTCTGCCAGGAGTCCGCCTGTGGTCCCCCAACCACCCCCTCCCGAAGGAACGGGTTTCGGTAAGGCCCACTCTCCTCCTTCCCTTTACAAGCTCGTTGTTTTTTTCGGGGCTTGGTCAATGGGGAATGGGAACTCTTGGGGTTTTTTGAAAAGCCCAGTTGCCGTTACTTCGAATTGGTGTTGAACTGCGGGGGGATTTTAATAATAATTATTATTTAAAATTAATTAAAATAATATAAATATTATATTATATTAAATATATATTTTTATTAAAAATCGTTTATAATCGCCATTAAAAGGGAATTTTGATTTCATCAAGATTTTTCTAAGGGAAAATTAGCCGTTTCACAAAAAGGTTTTAAAGGCTTCTGAGTAATTTGGGCGTTTTTTCTCCCCTCTCAAAACATAGCTAGGACCCTGTAGAATGCCGAACAAAATTTTGGGGCTTTTATCCGGCATGTCCCCATCCTCTTGAAATCTGGTCCTTAGCGGGCCCGGGCTACTACAGTAGATTGGTTACAGATTAGTTACATCACCTTTCAGTCCAAAAAGCACTGCTTCTCCACCATTGTGACATTTTCAATCTTATATTTACAGCTGATCAAGAGTTTCCTTTTGATGGAATGACTTTATGAAAAAGTCCCTGTGAGGTAAAAGAGTTTTTCATTGTCAGTTGTGGTGTTCTGGACTGTACCCAGTGTCGTTTGCGTTCAGTTTTTTTGATTTACATATCAAAGTATCTATCAAAAACGACATCATCTCATGATCACAGTTAAAGCACTGTCATCAATTCCATTTCTTCCATCGAAGTTTTGGACAAAAACATCAACTTTGAGTGTTTTGGGCCCGGGACATTGGAATCTGTTTGTTCCCCCCCAATTTTGGTGGCATCAATTTCGTGGCAACCTTCTTTATCATCTGGGCCTTTGGAAATTTTTCTCATCAGGCCATATTCATCAAAAGAGCAGGGGGCACGGGTTTTTTGACCCAAATTTTTTTTTTTTATAAAAAATTAAAAAAA
>JACEEZ010015482.1:0-14757 GCA_016584305.1 Chionoecetes opilio | reverse complement strand
GGTTGGCTTTATAGGTTGGTGTGAAAAATATGAAAAAAAAATTTGCCGACGGCAGCCAATCAGACGACGAAAAAGACATGGGGATTTTTTTCTGATTCCTTTTCGACAGGAGCCAATACCCGGGGGGGGCCTTGAGGTGAGGGGGGCGCTGTGGGAGAGGGGATGGGCGGCGAGGCGTGGGTTTTATGGGTAGGGCGTAGGGGAGTGGGGGGGGAGTCGTAGGAAGTCGGGGGGGTTTTGGGGTAGTGGGGGGGGTGTCGTTTTTGCCGAGCGGGTGATGGATGGCGAGGATTTCCTAACGACATCCCTTCTTTTTAACCCTTTTGAAGCCTTCCGGTGGGGGGAGTGAACACATCTTTTGATTTGTGTCTTTTTCCCCCCCCCCCCCCCTCTCTCTCTCCTCTCTCTCTTCTTCTCCTCTCTCTTCTCTCTCTCTCTCTCTCTCTCTCTTCCTCTTCTCCTCCTCCTCTCTCTCTCTCTTCTCTCTTCTCTCTCTCTCTCTCTCCTCTCTCTTTCTCTCTCTCTCTCTCTCTCCTCTCCTCTTCTCTCTCTCTCTTTTCCCTTCCCTCTCTCTCTCTTCTCTCTCTTCTCTCTCTCTCTTCTCTCTCCTCTCTTTTCTCTCTCTCTTCCTCTCTCTCTCTCTCTCTCTCCCTCCTCTTCTCTCTCTCTCTCTCTCTCTCTCTCTTCTCTCTCTCCTCTCTCTCTCTCTCTCTCTCTCTCCCTCTCTCTCTCTCTTTCTCTCTCTCTCTCCTTTCCCTTTTATCTTTCTTCTTCCCTCATTCCCTATGTTTACCGTTTTTTCTGTCCTCTTACTTTGTATCTTCCTCCTATTGCGACGTCTCCCTTTTTTACTAAATGTCTTTTACTTTGTCTTTTTCCCTTAAAAAAATATTTCCCCAAAAATCAAACAGTTTTTTTTGTCATTTTAAAATATACCTGGCAAAGGGGATTAGGGCTTAACCCTCACGCGTGATCTTTCCTTTGCATAAAAAAAATTTTCGTTGTTTTCCTAAAATTTGAAAAGTCACTGAAAAACCAAATGAATTGGGACAAGGTACAAAAAGGTTTTATATCTATTAAAATTGTTTATATTAACTTAAAAAGTTTTAATGGGAAAAAAATTCAAAGGAAATTACGTTTGGGTTTTCAAGGGGTTTAAGGGGGCTAAAACGCTTAGGCCCGGGGTTTTCCATGACCGAAAAAGACTAACTAACCCTGGGACTAAAACCTTCGTTTGAGTTCGTCGCAATTTTGTTCATTTTTTTATTATTATTTTTTTTTGGTTTTCCCATAGCGCCGGTAGGCATGGTGCCCAGGGGGGGGATGGGGAGGCTCTGGAGGTTCACTTTAGGGGTTTGGGTTGTTCCCCGCCGTGGGGCGCAGGGGGTTTTTATAGTGACCCGGATTAGAGGCTCATGCCGCCCCCCCCGTTTTCCGATGCACTCGCAATGAAGGGAAGTTAAAGGCAGGGGAGGGGTGTTCTTGGCCCCCTCGACGGGGCATCATGCCAGTATGGGTTAACAAGGCAACGCATATTCTTGTCTTTTTTTTTCCTTTCCATACTCCTTATTCAGTATGTTTCTTTCCTCTTTTTCCATTTGCATATTCCTTTCTTTTACGGCTTCATTTAATTACTGTTGTATTGTTAATTAGCAGTTGAAATGTTAGGCTCGATTGTTTCGAGCATAGCTTCAGACGAGCTCACCTCCTAGGGTTCGGGAGCCCACCCGGACAGAGTTAGTCCGGCCGGCATGCTGTCTGTATCTGCCTTCACAAGTAAAGACGTTGCCACACTAAAGTGTTTCCTGTGTCCTAGCCAGTCAGGAAGAATAACACATGGCGCTGTGGACAGGATCTCTTCGTCGTCTTCCTTCACCCTGACTGGTGTTCGCGGGATAGCCGTTCTGTTGCGACGACAGTACCACCATGGGAGACATGGAGCAGCTGGCGAATCTGATAGTGCAGCAGACAACGCTCTCGGTCCAGCGTGAGGAGCGTATGGTGGCTATGATGGATCTCTTACTGAGCCCCGGTAGCGCTGGCGCGGCCAGCAGTAATCACCGCCCTGCCACCAATGACGCCCCAGCAAGGCTGCCTGGCGCCGCTACACCAGCACCATTCCTGACCTCATCGGCTTCACTACGTGACTTCGCCGCCTGGAAGATGAAATTCGACGGGTATATGTTGTTGACCCGCGCCGACAACCTACCGCCGAAGGAGCAGCGAGCCATCCTGCTGAGCCTGTTGGACGAAGATTGGACTAGGGTGATCAGGTACGCTCTTCCAGTAGCTGAGGACACTCTTGCAAAGGAGGTCGTAATGGCAATGGAGGCGCATCTAAGGACGCAAAGGAACGTCTTGGTGGATCGGCGCGAGTTCTACTCCCAGATACAGGAGGAAGGGGAGACCTTCGACGACTTCCTTTGCTCCTTGAAGGAAATAGCCTTCTTTTGTGACTTTTGTCAACATTGCTTCGACACCCAACTTCGAGACCGCGTGGTGTGTGGTGCACGAGACGATGAGGCAGTGAAAACAATGCTGGAAAATAAGGATTTGACGCTTAACAACGCAGTTGATGTCTGTCGACCGTCAGAAGTGGCCAGGAATACTCATGCTGTGCTTCGTAGTGGTGCGATAGGCAAGGTATCTGCGTACCGGCGACAGAGGAGTCAGACCCGCGAGTATGATGTAACTCGGGACATTAATCAGAAGTGTACGCGGTGTGGTTACAGACGCCATAAAGACACTACTGCCTCTCCGGCTATCGGTGCTACCTGCCGGAATTGTGGTGAATCAGGGCACTTCCAATCAGTGTGTGGACGCTTTGACGTGGATGTATCGGACGCCTCCACAGAACGTACCACAGAGAGTTTGTCAGTGCCGACTACCTCGAGATGGGGGGAACGTCGCCATCGTCAATGTAAGCGACAAGTGAGACAAACCATTGCCGATGTCTACACTAAAGGGCTGGCTGCACGCCCAACTCCTCAATTGTCTGTGACGGTGACTCACCCGGCAGGCGTCGCTAACGTCCGCTGTACGCCCGACACAGGAGCAGAGATTACAGTTATGGGCAGTCAGCTGGCTCTTCGTTTAGGAATCGACATTGATAACTTGCTTCCTGCCCACGCATCGTTCAGTGCTGTTGGAGGCAACCCACTGGAGTGTAAGGGTCAAGTTTGTTGCTCACTGGAATTAGGGGGTCACCGCACTGAAACAGCCGTCCACGTAATTGACAACTTGTCAGGAATGCTGATTAGCTGGTTCGACTGTTCAGCGCTAGGGATCGTACCTGCTGACTTTCCACGGCAAATCGGTACAGTTGTATCTGACCCAAAGGACTCCAAGTATGAGGTGCCTGCAACACTGTTCGTGGACCAGAACAGTAAGGATGCAAGTCACGAGGTCATCGCTCAATTACCAGCATGGACACATGACACTGATCCGTCAGAGGAGGTTCGGGCCGCGCACGCGGGTCAAATCCAGGCATGTTTTCCACGCGTGTTTAGTGGCGAATCAGAGTTGCGCACAATGACTGGTAAGCCAATGGTGATAGAACTTACGTCTGACGCGGAGCCATTTGCAGTCACCACCGCCAGACCGCTGCCCTACAGCTGGAGAGACGACATCAAGAAGCAACTCGATGACCTCCTTGCCAAACATATAATCGCGCCCGTCGACTACCCTACGGATTGGTGTCACCCCATGGTGCCTGTGCCAAAGAAGAATGCCGGTATCAGAATGTGCGTGGACTTAACCAAGCTGAACAAATACGTGCGGCGTCCGACATACCCCATGCTTCCACCACACGTTGCGGTCGCTGATATCGCAGCAGGTCACGCCCGCTGGATGACCACAATGGACGCCACCATGGGGTATCACCAGATCGCGATTGCTCCTGAAAGCCAGGACCTAACGTGCTTCATGACACCGTAAAGCAGATTTAAATTCAAGCGCGCCGTCATGGGATTGGTGTCCTCCGGGGATGAATACAACCGCAGAGGAGACATCGCTCTGGGAGGCATACCCTACACCATCAAAGTTGTCGACGACATCCTCGCTTACGACGACACATATCGGGCACACCTCCAACACGTGACTGACATCATGCGAAGATGTGACGAGGCCGGCATCACTTTAAACCCTAAGAAGTTTCAATTCGCGAGGAATGAAGTGGAATACTGTGGGTTCCGAGTCACCGAGAATGGCTACTCATCGAACGATCACAAGGTCACCGCCATCAAGAATCTTCCTCGGCCTGGGAACATCACTGATTTACGGTCGTTCATGGGTTTGGTCAACCAATTGGGGAGCTTCTCACAGGAAATCGCCGCCGCAGCCCAACCGCTTCGAGATCTTCTGAAGCAAAACCGTATTTGGGCATGGACCGAACACCACGAGGCAGCATTCCTCGAGGTGAAGAGGGTGCTTATATCGCCACCCATCCTGGCATTCTTCGATCCGAAACTGCCGACTGTACTGCAGACGGATGCTGCCAGGACGCGAGGGTTGGGATTCGTGCTAATGCAGAAACACGGGGACTTCTGGCGTATGGTTCAGTGTGGTTCACGTTTCCTCACCGATACAGAGAGTCGGTATACTGTAATTGAGCTGGAGCTGGCTGCTTGCGTATGGGCATGTCAGAAGTGCCGGATATTCCTAGCAGGTTTGCCTCAATTCGATCTGGTAGTGGATCACCGCCCATTGGTGCCCATTTTGAACCATAAGCTTCTGTCAGAGATAGAAAATCCACGACTGCAGCGTATGCGTGAGGAGTTAATCCTGTACAGTTTTACAGCCAGTTGGCAGAAAGGGACGGATCACCAAATACAGACGCGCTTTCACGCTCACCGGTCTGTGATCCGGAGCCAATCCTCGACACAGCTGTAGTGAAGGCAGATCCGTTGCACGAGACCTTAATTGCGGCTTTGGAGGCGTCCCGTGCAGCAGAAGATGGCTTTCGACTCGCCCCAGTGGTAGACCCAGGATTGGAAAAGGTATGTGCTGCTGCTTTGCGTGATCCCGAGTACTCTTCTCTTAAACAAGCCATCCTACAGGGGATCCCGGAACATCGCCTTCAGCTTCACAGTATCAACCGGCCTTATTGGGGAGTCCGGCATCTGCTGTCATTGGATGATGACATGATCGTATACGGGGCGAGACTAGTCATCCCGACCAGCCTACGCAAGGAAGTTCTCGGCCGCTTGCACGAAGGGCATCAAGGTATTGAGCGAACGAAGCGCCGAGCACGTCAAACAGTTTACTGGCCTGGGATTGATAACGACATCGCCAACACCGTGTCTACCTGTCCCCGTTGCCGTATGGTACTACCCAGCCACGCCAACGAGCCGCTGTGGATGGACGACCGGCCGCCCACTCGAGTGTTCGAGTCGGTGTCAGCCGACTACTTCCATGTAGCGGGCAGAACATATTTGGCATATGTGGATCGGCTCTCCGGCTGGCCATATGTGATAGCGTGTCCCAGAACTGCCTCTGCTGACCATCTAGTCCGTGAGTTACGCCACCTCTTCGGCATGACTGGGGTTCCGACTATACTGCGGACTGACGGGGGACCGCAGTTTGCGTCATCAACTATGCGCAGGTTTTTGAATTGCTGGGAGGTTCACCACGAGATGTCGTCGCCGACCTACGCCAGAGCTAACGGTCACGCGGAGGCAGCTGTGAAGACTGTCAAAAAATTGATTATGGCAGCAACGACCGGTAGGCAGTTAGACGACGATGCATTCGAACGAGGTCTCCTGGAGCTACGGAATACGCTACGCGCTAGCGGAAGATCACACGCGCAAGTCCTCTTCGAGCATCCGTTGCGATCTGGGGTGCCCACTCATCACCGTGCATTTGCCCCAGAGTGGCAGCGCGCAGCCGATGAGTGTGATGCCAGAGCTGACAATCTCCGGCATCAGACGAAGCAGCGTCACGACCGCTCCGCCCGTACACGTCATGGCTTACGCATCGGCTCCAGGGTTGATGTCCAGAACAACGTTACAATTCTATGGGATCGTGCAGGCGAGGTGGTCGGAGTTGGCGACAGGCGAAAATACCTCGTAAACTGGGTAGTGGGAGACTTTACTGGAGAAATCGCTGATTTCTGTGTCCGTATCGGCCCCTGCTCACGACTACGCCTGCAACGTCTCATCCTGCCATGGAGACTTTACCAACGCCGCCTACGTCGCCTGCTCAGTCTGACACAGCCACATCAGCGGTCAAGGAAGACAAGATTCCCCGTCGCAGTAATCGCCTACGCCAGCCTCCTGAACGTCTGCACGTCACTTGGGGACCTGTGGTTACGTCGATCTTTTCTCTTACTTTGCTATCTTCCCTTCTCCTCAAATTACTTATAATATGTTCAGGAGCTGCACTTTATTTCCTTTCTTTGTAGTTATAACTTTGAATTTTCTTTCTCTTCCTCCTTTCTCCTACTTAGAAGGCTCCTCTCACTACTACTTACCCCTTTCCTAATTAATTTTGTTTATACTTTCAGCTTCTTTCGCATCGCTTATCATATTTTGCTTCTTCTTAAAGTATTTATCTCTTTTATCCCTTCTGTTCATGACTGTCTGCTCTTGTATCCCTTCTCCCTTTCTCCCTCTTTGCTTTTCTTCCCTACATCATCAAGGCTTCGTTAAACCCACCACTACGGCGTTGCAGCAAAGGGGTGAGGCTCGTAACTTACAGGCACTTCACACCGTCAACACCATCACCTCACCCACCTATAGACGAAAGAATTTTTTTTTAGCAGAATATTGATAAATAAAAAAAATACACGCAAGAAAGAATGAAAAACTAAAATTATAATATAACTAAACAAGATTAAATCGAAGGCACACACACTAAAAAAACATACAAAGTTCGATGAAAAAATTGATCAAGGGACGAATTTTTTTTTTTTTTTTTACGTCCTCGCTTACAACAGCCACGTATGTCACGCCGTATACCGCCGTGCACGACCATAACAACGCCGTAAGAACCCTTCATTGATAAATTATGTGAAAACACGTCTGATTTTCAGTAAAAAATCATATTTTCTTAGATAACTCGAAAACTGTGAGCTTTACAGGAAAGTACTATTAAAGAGTAAAAATAGAGGTTGAACAGGCCTTTTTGATGAGCCATAGCAAAAATTATTTCGATTTTAAATAAGTGAGATTAAATAAATTTGTTTTGGTGTATTTTTGACATAACATTAAATATCTCAAGATCTACAAGAGATAATTGACTTCTGATAATGGCATTGGATAGAACACACCATGTTAATTAACGACTTTGCTTCTATGCATTTTTACTCTAGTCCTAATAGTTACGGGGTAAAATGCTTTTATAAGGAAGCATAGGGTGAAATATGAAAGCTTCATTGAAGTACAGCATCAACTGATAAAAAATTAAAATTAAAATGCGTTACTGATTACTCTAAAGCACCTTGTCCACATTCCTGTGACGACACTAAGGACATCTGGCGGCTGACACTATGAAATACAAGTCGCGATAACTCCAATTCTCTCCTTCGCTATGCATACATCATTCTTTCATGGTACATAAAACCCACAACTCCTACCTTCCCTCACTCCTTCCATCCTTACCTCTATCCCTCCATCCACTCTTTCTCTCCCTCTCTCTCTCTCCCTCCCCAAATACCCGGCGGGAGATAGGAAGATTGGATCCCTCATTTTACGATCTAATTACGTTGGGAAACAGTGGAGTACCGGCCCTATATCGTTTGTAATACCGTCCACTTAGAGATAAATATTGGCCCGGCATGGGTAAAGTATTGCTCTGCCAGCGTATTACTCAAGATCCGAAGCCGACGCCCTCGAATATTACTCAGACAGGCGATATATATATTAATTTACTCTTTCAATCCCTTTAATTTCATTATTTTTAAGGCAGATCCCGTCTCTCCTCTTCAACTTGCCCGATTATCTTAACTTTTCCATCGCGTTATCTATTCAATCTCCTTATCTAATCTATCTATCAGTATTGGTGAGGTAGTTTTCTTAATGCTTATGAACGATTTTTGTCCATATATACTGATGGTTATGGGTCTTAAGGTACTCGTATCTTTCAATAAGAGAGGAATATAAAATAATCACCTAAACGCCTGGTGATCTAAAGCATAGTTAGCATGATACAATATACAGCGATTCAGCAGACCTCTTATTAGCCGGTAAACACGAGAGGAGGTGTAGCGGCAGATACACACCAAGATAAGCATTACTGAAGACGTAAAAAATAGCGATTAAATCAATAGAACGTAGAGGTGATGGCAAATATACAGAAATAGAGAAAGAAAAAGAGATTAGGATTCCAGGAAGGTGAATCTATTTGTCTTGTTATTAATTAAGAGAGAGAGAGAGAGAGAGAGAGAGAGAGAGAGAGAGAGGAGAGGAGAGAGAGAGAGAGAGAGAGAGAGAGAGAGAGAGAGAGAGAGAGAGAGAGAGAGAGAGAGAGAGAGAGAGAGAGAGAGAGAGAGAGAGAGAGAGAGAGAGAGAGAGAGAGAGAGAGAGAGAGAGAGAGAGAGAGAGAGAGAGCTCGACTGCTGTCAAGTCAGTGTTCTACGCGAAGCTGTGAGGATCTCGGCCCCCGTGGTCTTCCAGGAAGCAGTTGCACACCCATCACAGGGTGAGACTGAGCCTTCCGATGCTGCCTCCACTGAATTTCTCACTGCCGATGATGATGATTATGAAGACCTGCAGCAATTAGAGCCCGGAGCTCTAGTCAAAATCATCGGGGTGTAAAGGGGAGAGCTACGACGATAAAAACAGCATCCTGGGTTTTTTTTGATACGACATCCCAGCGTATCCCCCAGCAGAGAGACCTTAGTAGCCTCCTGGACTTTATTGACAACTGACATAACAAAGTCCCCTTAAAGAGTTGACCCAGAACCATTGCCACAAGCGCTAAGCCTGAATGATTGCCCGCCTTTTGGCAAAACCACACTCCCAAAAATCAACCTCACGGCCTGGGGGACGTCTGAAAACCCACTCCCACTTAAGCCCCTGTTGTCATACTCCCACGGGGTGTGAACGGTCATCAAGAGAATACCCTACACGGCCGCGACCCCTGAGCGCCCCCCACCGCACCTCACCTATCCAGTCCCGAGCGCCGCGCTACCCCACCCCCCCCCCGCGAGTCCAAGCGGGGGTTTTTAAAAATGTCTCCAACCCCACAATCCTGAGCCCCGGGCTTCTCGCGCCCCACCTGCCCCGAAAATTCGATGACTTCACGGGTACCCCAACCAAAATATTAAAGCAATAACTTAAAACCTTCAGACGACAAACGCCCCTTTGCCCCGTCCCCCCCGACGCCCCACAACTCGGGGGGCACGATTCATGGTCTGCCCCAACCGCCCAGGCCCCCACCGATTCGAAGCTATGCCATCACGGAAAAGAGAAGGGGGCACAGGGAAACGTTGCTTCAGAAGTTGAAGTGCGACTTCTGCCAGCGCCAGTCCACCACCCAGGAGTGCCGCACGCGCCTCAAAACAAAAAAGGGCAGGAAAAAACCGCTGTTGCAAAAAGGGAAAAAAATAACGCTTGGCTACCACTCCCTAAAAAAGGCTTTGCGTTTCCCTGCCCCCTTCTGACACCTCACAGGTAGGAGCCGGACCCCCTCTAAAACCCTTCCCGTCCCCTCACTTTACACCCAAATCCTACTCACCCGAGCTACCCCCCCGCAGGAAAGCGCTTGGTAAAATTTTACCATCTCTCAGCTAACTTGAGGTTTCCAACTAACGTCGGGACCTAACGTACAGCCATGTTTTGCCCAGTCCTGGATAATTGCCACTACTGAGACCTTCCTCAACTTCTCATTTTCCAGAAACTTGGAAAAGATAGTGGCTACTCAAGTTGGTTCCGGGGTGACGGGCCCCAAAGGTCCCTTTGGGGGAGTCGCTGTGTGCTTCCCAACAGCCCCCTGTACAAGCTCTCCCGTCATTTCCTGCTCACAGGGAGTGATGTTTTCAAATTGGGGACACCATCATGCCCCATTTGCTGTGGGTGGGGGGGTCCCCATGGCAAGGGTGTGACCCCTTCACTACCTGACCCCCCAATTAGTGCCTGCTCCCCAGCACTCCTGAAACTTCATTTTTGGGGTTGATCTAAACCAGTACCTTTTCCAGAGGCATTTAGGCTGTTGACGTTTGGACTCACAATCACGTCGACTTCCCCCCCCCCTCTAGGTCTTCACTGGACCCTGTAATCACGTTTGCCCCTGCAGTATAGTGACTTCCCCGCCCGCTAGCAACAGGGGGTTTCCCCTTACCCCGGGCGTTCTCACCAAAAAAGCGGCCATCGACAGAGATGAGGCAGTGACTCGCCCCAACGGGCTTGGGGAAAAGGGGATTTGGGTTTTTCAATGAAGGCAACACTTAACAACATGGGGGGTTTTTGACGTGCTTAAGGTGCGTTGACACACAAGTGAAGAACTTCACAAAAACCTGATGTCCCCCCTGGGGAAATTTGTGCCCTGCCAACATAAAATCAAAACCGGGAAAAACCAGCCTGGTTTGGCTTTAAATGCGGGAAAAGCAGCAGACAATAAGAGAAAGGCCTGCTGCGATATAAGTCCACCCCACAGAAGACTAAGCACCACAAAATGGCCTGGAAAATATGAAAAAAGTCCCAAAGAGGGGATCAAAGACTGGAGGGATCACCTCAAGCGAAAGCTAACAGGCCAGTCATGGGCACTAAGGGTTGGGTGGACAGCTCAAGCAACAAAAGGGTTTTTTCTCGTACGACAGCATCCCAAACCCTTGCAGCACCGATGCCTCTGTTGTCACAAGTCACCCGGGTAAAATCAGGTTGGCTGCACATTTTCCTCCAAGTGACTTTTCCCGCCCAGAAATGAAACCCTACATTCCGGGTTTTAAACAAGGCCGCCCTAGGGAACAAACCCCCTTCCACGGGGGAGGTTTCAACAACTTAACAAGTTGATCCCAAAAATCGCCGGGCCAATGTATCAGCCTCACCTCTTAAAAGATGTGCCCCCACAACTTTCTGGCCTCTTGCTACCATCTTGGGGGTGCCTTTCATCTCAATGGCCCTCTGAGTGGGAAAAATGGCGAGGTCTTTCTATCCCCAAAAAGAAAAGGCAGAGGCCATCCCCCGAAATACCCCCCCATTTCCCCTTTCCGTTTTTTGGGAAAGTTCTTTAGTCCTCAATTGCCCCCAAATCATACATTTTTGACGCTCATCGTTTTTTAAATTTACGGCAATTTGGCTTCCGCAGGGAATCTGCAGAGACCTTCTTCTCCGCATCAGCAGCCTGGAACCACTCCCTAGATCGGGGCGAAGACCCTTCGTCTCGCCCCTTGACACGCTGGTGCCTTGATAGGGTTGGCATCAGGCATCACTCCCCAATGAGAAGCCTGGGGGATCTTGGGGACCCTTTACACTCCTGCAAATTACTCCATGAAAGAACTCTGCGCGTGGTGGTGAAAGGTCACACCTCCTCTAAAATGCTATCAAACCAGTGCCCTCAAGAAGGTACTCGGGCCATTTTTATGGAACGTTTACTTCAAAAGACATCCTGCAAAACTGATTCCTGAGGGAAGGCTTACGCAAGGGCGTCTCTCACATTCACCCGTGAAGGGGTGACCCCACTGCGGCAACCGGCACTGCAGACATCGCCCCTGGGGGAAGAGAGGCATATCACCTTTGCACCAACAAAACCCAAGCCGTTTTCATTCCCCCCGGCAGATGCAGTCAAATGGGACCAACACGCCATTCTCCTGGAAGGCAGAAAAAAAAACACCCCCAGGATTTTGTCAAAATTTTAGGGGGGTAGTTCGACCTGGCCTCACATACACCAGCCCGTCAGGAGGCGCCAAGGTGCGCTGGGGAAAATAAGCTCATCTGACGCGTTGCGCACCTCCTGGACGCTCAGGGGGTCGGCCAACTACAAGTCACAATCCGCTCCCTGATGGAATCTCGCCCCCCGCAGGGTTTTCCCTGCCCCCCCCTCATACCTTCGCCCCCTTTACCGGGTTCAGGCCAGAGCCCACGGCTGGCCCCTGAAAGCCCTGAGGGTGCTGCACAGATAATTCAACGTCTCCACAGCGGCGTGACGGGCAGGGAGTGCGTCCTGTCAAGGCCACAGGATGCAGCTCTTACAAATAGCAGAGCGCGTCAACCCACGGCCAGGCCCCCCCACTCTAAAACCCCTGCGGCCCCCAAAAATCGACCCCCAAGGACTGTGCCCCTTTGCGGGATGGAACATTACCTCCGCCCTTCCTACCCCCCCTATGGTCGACCCGGAACCCTTGTGCGCCAGACCCACCTGCACCTCACCATTCCATGCCCCCTTCAAATCGGGGGGGAAATGCCTGCTGCAAGCGGAGCTAAACGCAATAGAAACGGTAATAAAACTATAGATGACTAAAATTGTCTTACAACAAGATTAGTGTTTACACTATTATAATTTTCTTTATATATATATATGGTGTATCAATATATTATATCTTTCTGTATATAATGTGCATTAGCGTGTTTTGTTAGTAAAATTTCTTAATCACTCGTGTATCAAGTATTATTTTCATGTAGAGATTGGCTGTAACTTTTTCGTTCCGTTAACCCAAAAATCTTATCTTGAAAAACATCTTGAGGGCCAAGAGATCATCCCTGTCTGATGAAAACTTTGACATGCTACTTTTCATGCAGGGCAACATGCATCTCATTAACAAAATGTAGAACGAGAAGAAGAGGAAACATTTAATTATATATATATCGTGTTTTTCATTTTTTTATTTCATTCTTTCGGCCACTTTATCAATATTTTTTTTAAATTTAATACTAGTATTGTGTTAACCATTAGTACGTACGTTAATCGTACGTTAATCGTACGTTAACATACGATAATATTATGGCAAAGGGAAGATCTAAGTGTGAAGGGGTTAAGCATACCTCCTCTATCCTTCCCTATACATCCCTCCCAAAACGACAAACTAAAAACCCTCTCATCACACACACACACACACGCACATATGACACACTCTTCCTTACCTCTAACACGACTGCTCTCTCATGGTCTCACCTCCACGACACCTCTACCTGTCGCGCCGCCTCCTCCATGCCATGATTTACTGTGCCTAAACGTCCCTTACGCCAAACCCCGACGTTCAGGAACTACCCAAGGGGACACGCCCTCATGTTTCTTTCACGATCCTGGCCGTAGATACAAGACACACGGGGTCCTTACAAAGCTGAAGACGACCATTGCCATTATTTACAACGCCCGCACGACTCCGCACACCCCATAACGTAGGGACAGACAGGCAGGTAGACAGACAGTACGTGCGTGCTTCGTCCCGCTGTGGCTCCCGAAGGCGAAGAACCCAGGGAGACTATTGGCAGACATCGAGACCTTCTCCAAGAACCAAATCACAACTATAACTAGCAAACTTATGACGGAATAGCAGACTTATAGCAAACTTATGACGGAATAGCAAACTTATGGGAAACATATGACGGATTAGCAAATTTATAGAAAACTTATGACGGAATAGCAAACTTATGACGGAATAGCAAACTTATGACGGAATACCAAACATTTTGCAAACTTATGACGGATTAGCAAATTTTTAGGAAACTCATGACGTAATAGCAAACTTATATCAAACCTATAGCAAACTTATGACGGAATACCAAACTATGACACAATCTCGAAAAATCCAACCAGAAATATACAAGACTTATACTACAAGAACCATCAGCATATCGGGCCCCCTGTCGTAACCTCAGCCTTGAAAAAGAAAACCACAGTCTATTAGAGTTAGAAGAGGTCACAGAGCTAGACAGTGTGAAGTGTTGAAGTCACAGAAGTAAGTTAGACTGTGAATAAAACTATCGAATGATCAGACTATCGGGACTAACAAACAGCATATCACACAAATCATGCATTGAAATCTCAGACGCTATCGGTTCCTACCCAAAGAACAATAGTCGTGGGCATATGGAGGCTATGGGTTTACAAGGCTATCGGCTCGCTATCGGGGCAACAGTGCATCACGACCAACCCGATCACCAAAGAAAGATTATCGACCAATCTGCGACCTATGGCGATCTAACGCCATCGGGAAGAGGCAAAAACAACGGCGCAAGATCACGATATCAACGCCGTACATCTTCCGTCGCCCACAAATAATCACAACGATCTATTTGCACCTGCTTTATGGCGCCTGTGACCTTGAAATCTGAAAAAAGGAGCCAACGGTATAGGAAAAAAACACTAAGACAAGCTGAAAGCCTCATAAATATCTCATAAGTGTTACCGTAGCAGTGCAATAAAATAGACTAAAATACAGTGTGTCATAAAAAAGTGCGATGTATGTGTGTGTGTGTGCGTTTGTGTGTGTGTTTCAAAGTGTGTGTGATGAAGACTCAATTTATTTAATTTATACGTTTCCTTATCTTATTTTTTTTTCAGTTTCCTTATCTATGTATTTTTTTCTCATTTGTCTCTCATAGGAATCACCTCAGGTTGCAATCGGTGTCTTTAATGACGAGAATTTGCATCCAAAACGGTAGACGATTGCCCCGCCGAATATGACGAAGATTGTAGACTGACTCTAATTTATATGTCCAATGTTCTTTTCTATATTATTCATCTTAATCATCAAGCTTCTGCGTATCCCAAGGCCCCGCCTACCTCATTCTTCTCCGGCTCATTCCTCCTCCTCCTCTTCCTCCTCCTCCTCCTCCTCCTCCTCTCCTCCTCCTCCTCCTCCTCCTCCTCCTCCTCCTC
>JACEEZ010015481.1:0-18877 GCA_016584305.1 Chionoecetes opilio | reverse complement strand
CTCTCGATGAGTAAAAATCTTTAATCGCGGAAATTTTTATACAGCTCCCCAAGTGGAATTTTTTGCTTTCTGGAGGTAAGCTGTGGAAAAAAAATTTTACGTGCTAAAAAAAAACGACTACAGATTTGGAATCAGCATGCCAATTTTAGTCTAAATAAGCTCAGAAATTAAACTAAAAATTTTTTTTTTTCAAATTGTCCCCAGTGTAATAGTAGATTTGGAGAGGGGACGTACGGGGCAAGCTTTTTTCCCCTGTATGTTACAATAGGTAAATAAAACTAGGAAAATTTACACACACCCCCACACACAACACTGAAGGTAGAAGGCATATGTACGAAGATCCTTTACAACGGCCGGGGTGTGAATAAGACTTACAGACGTACTTACAAGAAAAAGTGAATTTAAAACAAAAATAAATAGCAAAAAAAAAATATAAGGGAAAAGACATGGGTAGACGTTATAGAAGTAAAAAGGCTTGGAAAGTCAAGAGTGGAAAAGCCCGGTCCAGATGGAGTGTCGAACTGGAAAATGAAAGAGTGCGAAACCCAAACAGCGGGAAAAATTACATGTGTAATTGAGAGTTTCTCAAGGAGAGCAAGTCCGCTTGATTGGAAAAAGAGAAAATATTGTGCCAATTACAAAGGAGGTGACAAAGAAGAACCACAAAATTTACAGGCCAGTATATTAAAAAGTGTAGTGGAAAAAATGTGTGAAAAAAATTGTAAAGGTTTGATGGTTGAAATTTTTGGGAAGAGACAAAAAATTTGCAGGTGGCCATTTGGATTTAGAGGAGGAATTATGTACAACAAATTTATTGAGCTTTTACTCGAGAGTGACGATGTGAACGGGAAAAGAGAGGGGTGGGTCATTGATTTACTTGGACCAAAAGAAGGCTTTGAAAAGTACCTCTAAGAGACTGTCGGGAAGCTAGAACATGAGGGGTTTAAGGGTGGTTTGCTAAAGTGGAGGGAAAGACTTTTTGAGCAACAGAGGATGAAACAGTAATAACAGATCAAAAGTCAGAATGGCGTGGATAAGTGGAGTTCCTCAAAGATCAGTTTTGGGCCCCCGTGATGTTCTTGGTCTATGAAAAATGATATGACAGAAGGAGTAAAAGTTTATGAGTTTATTCGTGATGATGCAAAATTACTAAGAAAGTAGAAAGTAAAAGGACGTGAGGATTTAAAAAAGGGATCTAGGTAAGATTTCAGATGGAGTCAAATATGGGAAATGGAGTTTAAAGCCAAAAAATGAAAGTGATGGAAATGGGCAGAAGCAAAAAAAACAGGAGGAAAATATTTGATGGGAAATGGGATAAACAAAACAAAGGCGAAAAAAATCTGGGGGTATGGATTAAAGGGCAAATTTTTCACCAGAGAAGCAAAAAACAAGATCACAGGAGATACATACCAGTTGCTGGGAATATAAAATGGATTCAAATATCTGGATGAAGAGATGATCAAGAAATTTTATAAATCTCTGATTCGACCAAGGGGGGAATTGCGGCGTGTTTGGTCACCACTAAAAAGAAGGGTTGGAAGATTGAAAAAAATACAAAGACAGCCACAAAAATGGCTTTTAACCCGAGAGATTTACCATAGAAGAAAGACTTTAAAACTAAAAAATCCCAAACCTTTAGAAAGAAGAAAGGGGAGATTTTCGCATGTATAGAGTCAATGGGGCTGGAAAAAATTTATAGAGAAAAACTGTTTTGGTGGGACGACAGAATAAAGAGGTCTGAAAGAAATTAAAAGGACAACATGAAGAGGGATATAAAAAAAAACAGCTTCCCGTATAGAAGCCTAGAAGCCTGGAACAACCTTGATGCAAAAGTGATTAATGCAAGAAGTATTCAGGACTTCAAAGGCAAACTGGATAATAGTAGATTTGGAGACGGGACAGTATGAGCATAACTCTTTTCCTGTATGTTACAACTAGGTAAATAAAACTAGGTAAATACGCACACAAAAAAAAAAAAAAAAAAAACTTATACGAAGCAGCTCGATACTCGGGGATATAATGTGCGAAAGTGGGGATGGTAAGAATTTAGGACTCGGCGCGAAACTCGAGGATCGCGAAACACGCATAGCGTGAAACTCAGCAGGGTACTGTAGATATGTAGAAGTTTGGAATAGACTAAACGAGGAGGTGATATCGACACATAATGTGCACCTATTGAAAGAAAGACTGGAAAATGTAGATACGGAGACGGGACCACACAAAAGTTTAGCTCAGGCCCTGCAAAAGACAACTAGGAAAATACAAATAGGTAAATACTTATATCAGTTGGTGGAACACCCTGACTGGATATCATTACAAATCGACTCTGAGGGAGCGAGTGTCAGGAATTTAAAGTGATGGTGAAAAATTTCTCATGTATGAGAGAATTGGGGAGTAGTCTCACATGTTTGGGGGATCCACTAATACAGGTCTCCTAAACAGGGTTGAGTCAAAAGCTTTTCGTTTCATCAACTCCCTCCCTGACGACTGTCTTCAATTTTTAAATCACCGCCGCAATGTTGCTTCTCTTGCTATCTTCTAAACCCTTATATTTATGCTCACTGTTCTTATGAACTTGCTAACTGCATGCCTCCCCCCTCCCCCGGCCTCGCTGCACAAGACTTTCTACTCATTCTCATCCCTATTTGTCCATCTTCCTAATGCAAGAGTTAAACAGTATCTTTACTCTTCACTCATTCACTGGTTTAAAATCTGAAACTCTCTTCCTGTTCTATTCTTCCTTCGACTTAAAACTTTTCAAGAGAAGAGTGACAAGAGACCTCCCGAACTTTAATTTGGCCCACCCCCTTTTTTTTATTCTCTTACTGTCTTCTTTATAGGGACTGGCAACTAAGCAGGCTTTGTGTTACCTCTTTTTTTTTGTGTGGCCTTCGCCAGTCCATTGTGATGTAAAAAAAAAAAAATGGTTGCTGGGCAGAGCTGATAGTGATTAGTGACCAGTATAAGTACCAGAGTCGTGGCTTCAAGATAGGGAGCATAAAAAATGAAACCTTTAGCCTGTAAGTTATTTATACACCAATGTAGCTAATGTTGAATGTAACTTCTCTGTAAACTTTGTTACATAGTTTAAAAAAAGAGAGAGAGAGGAGAGAGAGAGAGAGAGAGAGAGAGAGAGAGAGAGAGAGAGAGAGGAGAGAGAGAGAGAGGAGAGAGAGAGAGAGAGGAGAAGAGAGAGAGAGAGAGAGATATTGATTGATTGATTGATTGTTTGATTGATTGATTGATTGATTGATTGGCCTTAAATATATAGTACAAAAAACATAATACATTAGAATTTTACAGGCCGGGTTCATTGAGCGTGAGCTCTTATATGAACTCAAATGCAAATTATGCTAGGTGAACTAAATGGTAGCAAAACGGGCCGCCTAAGAAAACTAAACAAAAACAAAACACTGAGATATACTATGGATACTAAAACCCAGTTTATATAAATAAAAAAAAAAAAATAAAGTAACAAATAAAATAGAAAACTTCCAGATATGCAAACATAACATATGGGACATACACATATGACACAAAATTGGCTACAAATACATACACATACATACGTAAATATCTCTAACACTAATAACACTTTCACGCATTTCACAGTACACAAAAAATAAAATAATATATATATATAAATATATATGTATAAAAACATATGCAAGAATATGATACCCCACTAACACACTTTATGGAACTGGCACTGACTAAGATATTTATAGTATAATGAGGACATAGTATACATACTTCTATTAATATTTACTCAATAAATTATATTTAACCCGAGTTTTGAAACTATACTTGGATGGAGCATTACGCATGTCTATAGCTAGACTGTCCATAGCATGGTGCCTCTGAACAACACACAATAAACAGAGAGAGAGAGAGAGCGAGAGCGAGAGCGAGAGAGCGAGAGCGAGAGAGAGAGAGCATGCTTGGGCTTTGGTGTACAGATTTTATAACTTTCTACTAACCTAAATTGGCCTCAAGGCATCGTACTACTCATTTGATGGTGTACCGTAGCGACGTTTCTACGATCCCACATTTTAAACATGTTTGTGCAGATATACAACGCATTATAGCCATAAATCCGATAGCTGAATGTGCTAAAGCTGAGGGTTGAGGTACATGTATATGAGACCTGGGTGGCATATTTGTGTATTTTGCTTGTGATATATTTATGAAACTATTCAAATTTCTTTCATCCCTCTTTCATAGGTAAAAAATACATGAAGGAAAGGTGAACAGCTGGGTTACAGAGCTGGAGCCCCTTAATTACCACTCTGTCAAGTATATCCCTGGCAGTGACAACATTAAAGAGTGGCATGCTCGAAACTTAGCCATGTAAGTAGTCTCATACGCTAATGCAATATAAAAGTCTTGCAGCTTTCAAATTTTAATATTTCTTTCCCTCAATTGAAGTATTATTCATTTTACTTTTATGTTTATCATTTACTTTATATAAATCTATTTTTATTTCAGAGAGTTGTGTTTACATCATGAGTGTGATGCATTCTTTAGTGTTGATGGTGAAGTTCACCTCGAAATCCAAAGGTGTTGTCGCTTCTGCTAGCACAAAACGGTGAGCAGCTTGAATTTCTCCCAGTGGTATAGAAAAAAAAATATGTTCATCCTTCTAATGCCAGGAATGCATTGAATATAACATATATTGAGCAAAAGTTTGTATTTGGCAGTTAGTATTTTTGAAAACTGTATTGGACCAAACGGCTATTCCCCTGTGTTTCCCTTTAAACTTGCACATAGCCCCTTGCTTTCAGTCGTAAGTTTTTTTTTCATCTGCTATATTAAAGGACACATTTTCTCTTAATAATGTGCCTTATCACCTAATGAGGGGGATTTTTTTCCCTTTTGAACTTGCATTATTTCCCTCAGTATGACTTTCATGACCACTAGTTTTCACTTCTATTCATTCATTTTTTTCATGCAAGCCCTCATCATCTGAGTTTTTTTGTTTATCCACACAGCTGTTATAGGATTATAATTATTTCCCCTTCCTTTTTCTGACATGAAATTTTTTCCCAAATGCCATCATAATTATATATTTATGAGTTGGGGTGCATAACTCAGTAAATTTTTGCACTCCCCTTTTTTTTTTAGCATTGCAGTATTTGTTTTATGTATCTCTCAGTTCTGGATTTAGCTTTCTGGGACTTTCTCCTTAACTACAGGGGGGTTTCCCGAAGATACGAGCAGTTAGGTTCCACCTGGCATACTCGTAAAGCAAAATCTCGTATAACGAAACACATAACTAAGGGGGAAAATAAGGTTTGGTTCCAGGACCCCATCAATTAAAAAAAAAAAAAAAAAGACATGTTTTTCAAGCTATAATAAAATTTGGTAATATTTAGTAGGGGTGCGAGAACCCCTTGTGGAATCCTATGATCCCTGGTGATATCCTATGGTGCTATCACAGGCGTGGGAGCTGACCTGACTTCTTCAGGAAGGCACATATTATACAGCTGATAATGGGGTGTTGTGTTGTGCGGGCGGGAGCCGATGTCCGCCGCCAGCGGAGATCTCCCTTGTAATTTTTAGTAGGAAAGCGAAGGACCCTTTTGAGGAATCCTATGATCCCTGGTGATATCTTATGGTGCTATCACAGGCGTGGGAGCTGACCTGACTTCTTCAGGAAGGCACAGGTGAGGCAGATGACCGGGGGTTTTTTTAGAGAGGCGGCGGACGGGGAGGCCACCGCCACCTCTGCCACTGTAGGTTTGGGCAGGCTTAAATGTCTTATCACTCGTTATTATAAAAACTTAGTGATTATGGTGAGATGTTATATCCACGTGTCCCTTATCTAAATCAATGTAGCACCGTGTGTCACCTTAAATAAGGGCTATTTAAGATGTTATGATGAGGTGACTGCTGGCGAGGCAGTGAGTGACGGAGAAATTCTTGCCGCGGGGCCGCCCCATAACACAAATATTAACTATTTTAACCCACATACACACCTTCTACCACCAAAAACACTAGCAACACAGGCTCCTTACTTATATATCTTACTACTGATACATTAAAACTACTTAAAATGCAAGCATTCCCAAAAAAAACGAGAATTATTTTTTGATGACGGGGACAGAAGGCGGAGAGAGGCAGGGCTGGCATGCCATTCTTGCCCGGAAAAATGTCTCGCGACTTGTGATTGGTCGAGAAGTTTTTTAAAAAACTGTTTGTCATTGGCTGGTGACGGATGACGCCTTAGCCAGTCACAAACCCTTTCCCACTCGTTTAGACCTATCGAGGGAGCTTTCAATCAGCTTTGTAGCTTCGTCATTAGGAAAGTAGTATCTGGGGTATGTGAAGCACTAAGAGCAGGTCGTTGCGGGCCTACTACCTCCGTTGCTGGTTTCTCCCCCGGGTTGTAAATTTTTGTGGGCCACATTGCATACCGGCCACCAGAATTCATATTTTCAGTTTTGTTTATGAAAACCTTAGGTAAAATCATATAGTCAGAAATGACTATATTTTGAAAATAACTTGTAACTTTTTTAGTAATAATTTGAAATTTTTACTTTATAAAAAATTGGTAATTTTACTCCCCCCAGTTTGAATGTCGAAATTTTTTGGATTTCGATCTCGTAATTGAAAATAGCCCCAAATTTACACATCTGTTCTTTGGTTTCTTAATCGAAGCTCGTATAGGGGCCCTCCCTGTATAAGGTAGAATGGCAGTCAAGCCTTACAAATGTTTAAAGGAGCTCATTTAAAGTTTCATCCGTTTACAGTTAAAAAAAACATAATGCAGCAAGCCTGCTACGGGGAACAGTCCTTTTTCCCTGCGTTGCACCGTGAGGAAAATTTTTTTTTCCCTGTGCTCACCAGACAGGGTAACGGGGGGGCCGATGTTCTGGGCTGCTGATTGGCATTTCCCGACTTTTTTTAAAAGTCCAGCATTTTCTTTTATTTTTCAACATCCAGCAACGTCCGCATGAGCACGGGAAAGCAAAAAAATTTAAAATCACGGTCCGTGACATAGCCTATATCAATTTCTCCTTTAGGAAGGGTTTATTTAAGAGTTTCAATGAACAAAGATTTTAGAATACTTTTGTAAAATTTTGCTGTGGGCCCTTTGAAGACCTTCATTGATAAGAGATATTGTAAAGTTCATGTCTGTTTTGGTTCCCGAAGTTCGCTAATGCAGTTGTCTGGGTTTTTATTCTTTATCAGTGAAAGAAAAATAATTTTTTCTATTACTTTTCTAATTAGTAATGGGGGTTTTGAAATTGATAGAAATTAGGATGCATCAACGAATGAAATGACGCTACATCGTGGTGGAAAATCAATAGAAGAACCTTGATGCATTTGGGGATTTTTATATGTTTTGGGGAAAGCAGTTGCCATCTTTGTTTTGGCGGTGTCCAACTAAATCTTGTCATGCCAGATCCGTATTTTTTTTTTACATATTTGGGTTTCGACCTTTTTTTTTGTCATGCAAAAGCTATTTTAGTGCCTCTCCCCATTTTAAAAGGTAGAGGCACTAAAGTCTCTAAAGGGACTAAAGTGATTTTTTTGTCGCCTCCATGGTTTTAGTGGCTAGCGTGCCCGGCTATATCTCGGGGGCCCCGGTTCGAATCCGGGGCCCGGGCAAGTCGGCGACCCCGCCCAAAACCCGTTGTTTTTCCTTCCTTCCGGGTTAAAAAATGGGTACCGGCGTAAACCGGGGAAGATACGTGGGAACCCGGGTGCCACACTAACCCCTGGTCCGGGGTAAAGGGGCCTCACCCCCCTACAGGCTCTAAGGGTAATGCCACGGAGATACACCCAATGCCCCGCGCACTTAGGGATGCTCCCCTCTTTACCTAATTACCCATTTTAGTGCAAAATTTAGTGGTTTTTCACCCGCAAAGTATTATTTAATTGACACTAATTTGATAAAATTATAAATACAATTTTCGGCTGATATTTATGCCCTTTAACAAAAAATGTTACATAACAAATGCATTCACACTTTGCCCGATTCCTTGAAAAGAGCCTTAATTATGTTTTTTCTCCCTTGGATTCAGACATGAATCTTCTTATGTGTACTAATCCTGTTTTTCAGTTGTAGCTCCCCACCTCCTCATGCCCTGGCCTGCATAAACACATATGTATAATGATGATACTACTATCTACTTATGAAACTATATCCTACAATATCATGCCTTCTGAATTTTTTATTCAAACTTACTGAATGCATTCAGGGGACCTTTTTACTCATAGACATAGTTACCACTAAAAAAAAAAAAGATACGAGCTGCCATGAGAGACTGATGGTTTGCAGTTTTGGGTGACAAAAAATTTTGTGAATTTGTATGTATAATTGTAGAGCCCTTTACATAAGTAACTAGTTAGGTAACTATAATATACGCTTTTGGTGCGTATTTTACTGTGCACCCGAAATAAACTCACTTAACTCTTTACAGTGTTTATACAGTTTTTTTGTTTCTGTAGCTTATAGGAAGGGTGATGTACGTAATCAACACTCGTATCTTCCCTGATCTTCCCTGATCGTCCGTGGTGGGCCACTCAGTCAGGGTTTCCCGATTGGAGATGCAACACGGGAACGCCGTGCCCTTTAGGTCGTGCACCAGTCAGGGGGTGAGGTGCACGGGTGGTTGTGCGGGGGGTTTTCGCGGGAGCGTTGGCCTCATCCTTAAAAAATTTGCCGTAGCTTTTTTACCACAGTTGGCTGTTAGCCGTGTTCGCGTCTTTCTCTGGCGCTATACATAAATCACCCGGTATGCGGTATGGGGAGGGAGTGGCCGAGTGGTTTTGTGGAGCGATTTACCAAACATAAGCTCGGCCGGGCTGCATCGTAAATTCTCTCTAAAAAATAGTCCTAATGCTGAGTAGTATGAGTGGCAAAGTCTCTGCCCAACGATATGAATGCAGTTGTGCTCTTTAGGGCATGTTTCAAACGTCTTGAAAATGCTTTACTGTACTGTTGGACTGAGGGTGATTTCACTCTAGTATGCCGCCGAGAACAACCCCGGGAACTTAACACTGGTGCCATAGAGCGGACCCAAACTGGCACCGCAGTCGGGATAGTAGTACTAGGAGCTTCAAAATGCGCCACCCAACCAGATAGAAATAAAATGCCATGGCTGTTGACTTTGCCCACATATCAAGCATTGGTACTGCTTCGCCCATGGCGTTGAAACGATCAACACAGGAGAGTATATAAGTATAAACCCATGATGGAGGCATGGGCCAAGAATATCAACATGAATTACAGTAAAACCTCTCATATTCGGACTAATGGGCCAAGGAGTGGTCCGAGTAATGCAAGGATCCGAATAAGACGGGATTATATAAAAAAAAAAATAATAATAATTAAGTGAATATAGAACATTTCTAAGTCTTTGCTAATATCAATAAACATAAGATAAATCATGTAAAAAAATAAATTACAGTAAAAATACACAATACAGTACTGTACAGGTGTAGTGTACAGCACGTCAGTCCTACAATTGGCAGCCGGCAGCAGTATCATGATTGGCGGGGATTTCCCCTCCTTTTTTGGTGTTGTTTGTATGGCTGTGAGGAAACCCCCTTTAGGAGCCCTATGATCCCTGGTGAATCCTATGATGCTATCACAGGCCCGGTAGCTGACCGGTTTTCTTGGGAAAAGGCACAGGTGAGGCGGATGACAGCGTGTTGCCCTGAGAGGTTGGGGCAGGGCCCCCAGGGGGGCAGGTTTGCTCCCCAACCCAGGGGGACGGGGTTTTTCGTTTTAAAATTATAGTTAAAATTTTCATATTGAATGGGAGGGTTATATAACGGGTCATTTTTTAGGTCCGTGTAGTACCGGTGTAATTTAACCCCCAAGGGGTTAAAAAAGGGGGTTTGAGTTGGCGGGGTACCCAAAATAAGGGGGGGAAAACATCTTGCCGCGGCCCAAAACCCCGAAACAAGGAAAAAAAAGTGTCCGTGGGGAAAAGCCCTTTTTAAAGGGCCCCGGGGGTCAAACTTTCTTGTTGACTTGGATTGGTAAGAAGTTTAGAAACGGGTTTGTCTATGGCTGGTGATGATACAATTTTGATGACGCATTACCGCCCAAGCCAGTGGCCCTTTCCCTACCCATTTACTACCTCCCGAGGGAGGTTTTGCTGGATACTGAAAGGTAAGGGATGGTAATTCTAGGGGTGGGAAAAGCGGGTGGTAGCTGGGGGATACCCTTCCTTTTCGGGTCGGGGCCCCAAAGGGTCAAGGGCCCAAAGGTCACTCGCCCATACAATTTTTGGGGGACACAACAAAAAACCCCAATTACAGTATACAAAGTATTTGCCCCGTGATGAGCAAAAAAAACTCTGCGGGCGGGGTTCGGGGCCCTAAACCCCCCTTGACTAACTCATAAACCCTCCCCCACCCCAAAAAAAGAAAAAAAAAAAAAATATTAAAACAGTTAAAACCCTTAAAAACCGGCTTTTGTATAACTCGGAAGTTTTTTAAAACTCGGAAAGGAAAAAGGACATATGTTATTTTTTTTTTTTTTTTTTTTTTTTTTTTTTTTTTTTTTTTTTTTTTTTTAAAACACCCCCAATCTAACCCTAAAAGCGCCGGTAGGCAGTAAAACCCAGGGCCCCAGAGGGGTAGGCTGGAGGCCCCCAATTGGGGGCCCTGTGAGGGTTTGGCCCCGCCCGTGGTGGCACGGGCAGGATTTTTTTTTAGGAAACCCCCTGAAAGAGGGCTCTTTGCCCCCCCTGGTCCTTGGATGCATCGGGGTGGAAATGGGGAGTTGGGCCCCCAGGGCAGTTTTGGGGTTTTGGGGCCCCCTCGAACGGTGCCGAAAAAAGGGGATTTAAATCTCCCCGGGGCCCCCCAAACTTTTTTTTTTCTTCGGAAACCCCCCACCCGGTCGTAACCCATTGAAAACCGTATCCCAAAAAATTTTGTTCTGGGCATATTGCCCTCAAAATTTTTCCTTTTTTAACCATTAAACCGGTTTTTTTTTCCCTTTTTTTCCCCGGCTTTTTTGGTTTATAACTGCATTTTTTCCCTTTACACGCATATCTTCAGTCCCCAAAAAAGTCGTTTTTTTTGTCTTTTGCCCCTTTCCCTGGGGTCAGGCTCTTAAATTTTCTTTCCCCTTCCGGCGGGAGACCCCCTGTGTGTTTGGAGTTGACATCTTAAAAATACAGTATTGTAGATGTAAATGTATTTAAAATTTTTTTTATTTTTTGTATTATACAGAAAACCCCCTTCGTATTGGGGACTAATTGGGAAAAAGAAGTGGCCCGGGGTAATGCGGGGGATAAAATAATAAAAAAAAAAAAAAAATGATAGGTAAATTATAGAACTTTTTAATTTCATGAAATATCAAAAAAACATAAGAAAAAAATCATGTAAAAAATAAATCAAAATTTAAAAATACAAAAAAACAGTCCTGTAAAGGAGTAGTTTTCAGCCTACAGTTACGTACTGGCAGCGGCAGCCGGCAGCAGACCCTGAGGGCGGAGATTTCTTTCCTCCTTTTTTGGGTTTTGTCTGTAGGGCTGCGGGCCCCCCTTTGAGGACCCCCTATGATCCCTGGGAAATACCTATGAGGCACCCCAACAGGCGTGGTGGGCTGACCTGTTTTTTCAGGAAGGCACAGGTGAGGTGGAGGGACAGCGTGTTGCCCCTGAGAGGTAGGCAGGGTGCCAAAAGGGAGGTCGCTGGCCATCAGGGGGGGCAGGGTTTTAACGTCATTACTATTTATTAACACGTGGGGAATTTGGTGAGCTGTTATACAAGGGCTCATTTTTTAGGTCACGGAAAGTCCCGCGTGTCCCCCTTTAAAAAAAGGGTTTAAATTTAAAATGGTTGAGGTGGCGGGGGGAGCCGTGACGGGGGGGGGAAAATTTTTGCCACGGCCCCCCTGTAACACTAACGTAAAAAAATTGGCCCCTTTTGACATGACCTTTAAAGGCCGGCAATCGTCTTGTTGACTTTTTTGATGGTCGAGAAGTTTTAGAAACAGTTTTCATTGGCTGGTGATGAAAGACAAGTTTTATAACATCATTACTCGTCCAAGCCAAGTCAGGGTTTCCCACCCGTTAAAATACCTAAAAAAAGGGAAAGGGTTGCTGGATACAGTTTGGGAAGGGCAGGTGTATCTAGGCGGTGGGAGAAACAGGTGGTTTGTGGAGAACGACCCCCGTTGCTGTACTGGATCCAAGGTCAATGGCCTGGATCACTCGCCCAAAAAACATTTGGAAAAAAAAAAAAAAAGGGGAGGAGGCCGAATAATGTCGAAAATCCGAATAATGACGTCCCAAATGAGGGGTTTACTGTATATATTTTTTTTACCCCTATAAAAGGAGGGGGATTTTATAATTCGGGGGATTTAATTAAATCGGCAAGGGCCAGAGCCCCCATCGTGCCCAGTTTTAAGTGTTTTTATATATAAATTTTATTTTATAAATATATATATATATAATATATATATATATATATATTTTGTTACAAACCCGCTCCCCCAGCCGCCCAAAAAAACCCCATCCCTTAATGGGTGGCCCCAGGGCGTGTTTTTAGGGGGGGTGAGTCCGGTTTTGGGTTTAGTCGGGGCCGAAAAAAAAGAATACCCCCAGGCCTTGAGCACGGGCTCCCCCCAATGGCACATCACCACCACGGGCAACCACAACCAACAGGCACATGCGGAAAAACACAATCACATCCTTCCAGACTATTAAAATTTTACTAGGTAACACTACAGAGACAGCCTACGCCCACCGAACAAGTCACTTTAAACGACTGTGCAGTTTAAAATTTTTTTTACTGCAAAATGCAGTCCCCCTGTTTTTTGCGCTAATACAATACCAGAGTCAACCCCAATCAACACACTAAGCCAACCGGGCGGCAGGAAAAGGGGCACTGGATAACCCCCACGGGCCCCGCCCGAAGCCCCAACCCCCTCCGAAACAAAAGCCCGGCCCGCTCCTTTTCCCCCCCAAGGCGCCCTTAGCCCCCAGGGGACAAAAAACCCCTACCCTTGGCTCGCCCGTGAAACCCCCCGTTTGCCTTACCCCGGTTTCCCCGGCGAGCGGCGTCTCCCCCGGGCGGCACCTGCGGAAAATCCTTTTCCCAAACGTTTAAACCTCGCCGGACTCTGGTCCGGGGTTTCCCGGCCCCTGGGGCCCCCTTTTTGGGTCCGGCCTGGCCAGCTACAACAAACCCCCGGCTTCCCCGAATTTAAACTCGAGTTGCCCCCAGGGCACGTTCTTTCGTTTCCCGAAAAAAAAAAAAAACTACCCCTTACCAATGAAAGGGGGAGCAGCCCGGCATGTAATCCAAGGAGAGGGGAGCCTTTTTGTAAAATGTAGAAGAGTTTGGGGGGGCCCGTCCCCTTTAAAACTGGTAACTTTAACACTTTTTTAATCAAAACTTTTGTACTGTATTTTAACAGTTTCTGGACCTGTAAAAATTAATTTTTCCCTCCCCCTTGAGCACTTAATTACGGGAAAATATTTCTTGTACCTTAAAACTGTGAAACAGGTTTTAAACACTAAGTTTCAGAATTATTTTTTATGTTTACTGGGGGCACGGGTGCTGTCGAAAAGGGCAGGGTTGGAAAATCAGGGGGGGGATACCTTTCTCAGGGGAACTGCAACCCGACTCCCCTACTTCTAGAGGGTTTAGGTTTCCCGGGGGGGGCTTTTGGTTTGAAGAAGGCTGAAATTTTCGTTTTTTTCTGACTTGTACACTGTCTTTGATAACCGCATTTTTATGTCTCCCATAGGTGAGTAGAATTATCAAATTGGGTTTCCCAAGAACCCCATTGAGGGCCCATTTAAAACCCCCTTGAAATCTTTCGCACCCTCGAGTGGGCCCCAAAAAACACTCAAAGCCCGCCATTTAAATGTAAACCCTTTGGGCTTGTGAGTGCATGGGGGGGACACCCGGGGGCGGGATGAGCCTCTAATCCCCAGTGTAAATATAAGAATCTGCCTGCGCCACCAAGGGGGAGGGAAACCATCACAGCCCCCGAGTGAGCCTCCATGGCCCACCATCCCACCCCCGAAGCCCCAGCTCAATGCCTAAAACGCGCTATTTGGTGTGTGTAAAATAAAATTTAAAAAAAAAAAAAAAAAAAAAAAAAAAATCCTTTCTCTTTCCATGCCAGTTTTTATCAAATTTCGAGTTATCAGTGCCCAGTTTTTAAGGGGTTTCTTTTATAGGCTAAAACCCAAAAAAACAAAAAAAATTAGCTGACCTGTCTTCTTCAGGAAGATGTAAAGGAAGGGCGGATGAAGGGTTGTTGTCCTGAGAGGTAGGCCCGGGTGCCAGGCAGGGCAGGTCACTCGCCATCGGGTGGGCAGGGCTTTACGTCATTACTAGTTATTAACATCGTAGGATTATGGTGAGCTGTTATACACACGCGTCATTATTTAGGTCATGTAGTACCGCGTGTCACCTTAAATAAGGGTTATTTAATGTGTTGAGGTGGCGGGGTACCTGTGACGGGGAAACATTCTTGCCACGGCCACCCTGTAACACTAACGTAAAAAGTGTCCTATGACATGACCTTTAAAGGCCGTGTCAATCGTCTTGTTGACTTTGTGATTGGTCGAGAAGTTTTAGAAACAGTTTGTCATTGGCTGGTGACTGATACAAGTTTGATAACATCATTACTCGTCCAAGCCAGTCAGGGCCTTCCTACCTGTTAACTACCTAACAAGGGAGGCTTGCTGGATACAGTAGTAAGGGCAGGTAGTATCTAGGCGGTGGGAGGCAGGTGGTAGCTGGAGATACACCTCCGTTGCTGTATCGGGATCCAAGGCTCAATGGCCTCGGATCACTCGCAATACAACATTTGGAAAAAAAAAAAAAGGAGGAGGAGGTCCGAATAATGTCGAAGCCCCGAATAATGACGTCCGAATATGAGAGGTTTACTGTATATTTTTTTTTTACCCATATCAGAGGAGGCATTTGCATAATTCGGCATATTGAATAACTCGGCAAGGGCCAGAGCCCTATCGTGCCGAGTTATAAGTGTTTACTATATATATATATATATATAATATATATATATATATATATATATATATTTTATATATATATATTTGAAAAATTTACAAACCCGCTCCCCCAGCCGCCCAACTAACCGCATCCCTTACTGGGCTGGCCTCAGAGGGTGTGGGAGGAGGGGCTGAGCCCGGGTTTATGTGTTTAGTCGGACCGAAACAAAGAATACCTTAGGCCTTGAGCACGGGTTTCCCCACACTGGCACATCACCACCACGACACACCACACACACACAGGCCCCATGCGGAATAACACAACCACATCCTTTCCAGACTATAATTGTACTAGGTAACACTACAGAGACCCGCCTCACGCCCACCGAACAAGTCACTTTATCGACTGTCGCAGCCATAAATTTCCTTTACTGCAACTGCAGTCACTGTTATGCGTCTAATACAATACCAGAGTCAACCACAATCAACACACTAAGCCACCGGCGGCAGGAAAGGCGGCACTGGATAACCCTCCACGGCCTCCGCCCGACGCACACCCGCCGAACACAGCCGGCCCGCTACCTTTTCACCAAAGGCGCCGTTAGCCACGGGGGGGAAAATACTCTACCCTTGGCTCGCCTGTAAACCCACCGTAGCCTTACCCTGTTCCCTGGCAGCGGGTCCCTCCGGGCGGCCCCTGCCGGAGATCCTTCCAACGTAATCCTCCCCGGGGACTCTGGTCCTTTGTGTCCCTGGCCCTCGGGCCCCCTTCTTGGGCCCGGGCCTGAGCCACCCACAACAAACCCACGGCTTCCCCCCGAATGGCTCGTGTTCTCAGGAGCACGTTCTACGTGCTGTAAAAAATAAAAACTCATTACCAATGAAGGGTACAGCGGGCATGTAATCCAAGGAGAGGGGAGCCTTTTTGAAACATTAAAAAGATTTGGGGGACTCGCCCCCTTTTTAATACGGGTATACTTTAATCACTTTATAATCACAACTCTGTACTGTATTGTAACATACTGACCTGAAATTTAAATTTTTACATCACTTGAGCATTAATTACTGCAAAACTATATTTGTCCCTTTAAAAACTGTGAAACGGTTTAATCACTAAGTACAAAATTTATTTTTTATGTCACTGGGGTCACTGGGGTGCTGTCGAAAAGTCATTGGGGCAGAAAAAAAAGGGGGATACTGCTCAGGAAGCTGCAACGACTCACTACTTCTAGAGGGTTGAGGTTCCCTGGAGGGGCTTTGGTTTGAAGAAAGGGTGAAATTTTCGTTTGTTTCGACTTGTAAACTGTCCCCTTGATAACAGCATTTTTATGTCTCTCATAGGTGAGTAGAATTATCAAATTGGTTTCGAAGACCCCATGAACCCATAAATCCTGAAATCTTTCGCACCCTCGAGTGGCCTAAAAAACACTCACAAGCCCGCCATTTAAATGTACCTTTGACTGGGTCTGGGGGGACACAGGGGGCGCATGAGCCTCTAATCCCCGTGTCACTATAAAATCCCGCCTGGCCCCCCCAGGGTGAGGGGAACCATCACAGCCCCCGAGTGGCCCCATGGCCCACCATCCCCCCCCTGAACTAGCTCATGCCTACACGCGCTATAGGTGTGTGTAAAATTAAATTTAAAAAAAAAAAAAAAAAAAAAAAAAAATCCTTTTCTTTGGGGCCATGCCGAGTTATTCAAATTTCGAGTTATCGTGCCCCAGTTATAAGGGGTTTACTGTAAGGCTAAACAAAATACAAAAAATTGCTGACCTGTCTTCTTCAGGAAGATTTTACAGGAGAGGCGGATGACGGGTGTTGTCCTGAGAGGTAGCAGGGGCCCGGCAGGGGAGGGGACTCGCCCTCAGGGTGGGCAGGGTTTCGTCTTTCTAGTTTTTATACATCGTAGGTTATGGTGAACTTTTATTACCGCATCATTATTTTTGGTAGTATAGTACCGGGCGTGTCACCTTAAACAAGGGTTTTTTAAAGGTGTTGAGGTGGCAGGGTAGCCAGAAAATTCTTGCCGCGGCCACCCCGTAACACTAACGAAAAAAGTGTCCGTGTGACACGACCTTTAAAGACTGTGTCAAACGTCTTGTTGACTTGTGATTGGTCGAGAAGTTTTAGAAACAGTTTGACATTGGCTGGTGGCTGATGACAAGTTTGATGACGTCATTACTCGCCCAAGCCAGTCAGGGCCTTCCTACCCATTTACTACCTACCGAGGGAGGCTTGCTGGATACGGTAGTAAAGGCAGGAATATCTACGGTGTGGGAGAGCGGTGGTAGCTGGAGATACCACCTCCCTTGCTGGATTAGGGCCCAAGGCTCAATGGCCACAGATCACTCGCCAATACAACATTTGGACACAACAAAGAAACCACAATTGCAGTATACAAAGTATATGCTCAGTGATGGATCATAAATGCTCTGCCTGGCTGCCTGGGCCTCTAACCCCACTGCCTCACATCATGAATCCTACCTATCCCTTAAAAAAAAAAAAAAAAAAAGAGGAGGAGGTCCAAATAATGTCGAAGTCCGATAATGAGGGTCCGAATACGAGAGGTTTTACTGTATATATATAATTATAATGGTAATGGGTATTAATTAAGGTAATTTAAATAAATGATAAGTACTATTGGGATATCATAAATGAACATTCCCAGTGGTATTAACCATTTGCACTTTATATTAGCACATTAATTTGAAACTGCTGGTCATTGGCCACCGTCATTAGATTCTCGCCATTGACGGTTGACACATAGGTAGGATTTGTGGCAGCTGGTCGCCGCCGCGGCTTGGTACACTTCATTTTCCCGTTGTTATAAATTTTTTGTATATATATTATAATTTGTAAAATCTAGGACGTGTTACATTCTCACAGCGATCCTCTGCCGGCGACAGTGTTGGGGGTTTAACCCGCTTGACACCTCGCGAAACAACCCGGCCCCCGCAGCGTTTTTATAACGTCCTTCTACCCTATAACAGTCTTATCCCCGTAAGTATCTTATTTACTGGCTGGGGGAAATTTTGTCGGGATGAATAGAAAAGTTTTTTCAAAAGGGTAAAACTTAAAAATTAAAATTTTGTGACAATTTTCCAATTGGTGCCCCGAGTGAGGAAAATTGAGTTTATGTGATTCCGGGAAATTTGGGCGTTGTGATACATAGTCAGAGCTCATCACAACAGATGGTTAATAGAGCGGAGGTGAAGTTTTTGGGCGTCGGGAAGGGCTCAACAGCCGTGTACTACCTACGCCGTCAGAATATATTGCCCGTAGTTTAAAATTTAAATTGTGGGTTTTAAATTATTACCCTGGTTTTACGTCATGACAGGGCAAACTGACGAGCCCCCCCACCATTAAGATAAATTTTACCAATTGCAATTTTTTCAGTTTCGTAATCTTTCATTTTTAAATTTTTTTTTACTTAATTATCAACTAAAACATGGCGGAATTCCTAAGCCTTACATGGTCGACAAAAAAAAATCGAAGATATGGTTTTGACTAAATGAACTGATTATAGGGAAACAACCCGCTGAACTCGAATCTGAGTTCAAAATTAACTCTTTTCACGTCCCCGGTTTTTTAGAACCCAAAGCAATTCATTAAAAAATTGGGGAAAATCAGCAAAATAGGTTTACCAATGTTTTTTATTTTTAAACTCTTAACTTTTTTTTTCTCAAGCCCATTTTGGGCAGTCAGTGTTTTTTACAGTGTGGTTTTTTGCAGTTAGCAGGGGAGGGTGGCGCGCTGGTTTGGGAGGGGGTTAGCAGGCTGTGTAGTACCTTTTTACCACTGAGTACGCTTTGACATATGTTTAAACTTTTATTTTTCTTTGCAGTATGATTTTGTTTGATTTCGTGGAGTCCTAATTTTAGTTGTTTACTGTATATATTTCCTTGTACCCGGGGTGTGATGGGGAAGGGGGC
>JACEEZ010015480.1:20000-103081 GCA_016584305.1 Chionoecetes opilio | reverse complement strand
TTTTGATTCCCCCAAAAATGTTCCAAAAAGGAAGGGGGTTTTTGCGCCAAGGGGGGGGGAAACCCTTCCCACACACCCCAACACACACACAGTACAACAGACAGACCCTTTTCGTTTATATTATTATTTATATTAATTTTATATATATATATATATATAGGTATAATATATATTCCATTATATAAATATAAAATATATATATATATATATAAGTATTATATATAAAACCATATATATATATATATATATATATATATATATATATATTATATATATATGTATATTATATTACATATATATTAAAAATTTAAAAAAATTTATTTTATATATAAAATATTAATTTATAAAATTTTATATATATATTATTAATATATATATATATATATATAATATTACAATTAGGTTTAAAAAGTGATGAGGCAAAGCCCCACCCTTGCCTCACTCCTGGAAAAAATTCCCTATTCCCCGGAAAAAAAAGCTGGATAACCCCCCCAACTTCACAGCACCCTTGTCCCAGAGGAAAAGGCCAGTCGGGCGGGATAAACCCATCCTTTCGGGAAATTTCCCCGGAGCCGCAAAAGATCCCACAATGCCCTCCCGATGTACTGAGTAAAACACCTTCCTAAATATCAACATGGGCCCCCCGGGGAAAAAGGCACCCCCCTGTCAAAAATCACATCGACTTTCCCACCGGGGACACGAACCCCTAGGATAGTTCCTTTGCCCGACTTCCCAACCCCGGAAACCCAAGACTGAGTTTGAATTTCTCTGTTTTTTTAGTAGGAAAAAGTGCGGATTCGTGTCAACAATGGGATGGGCAAGCACCCTTGGAACGGGACCACCCCCCTTTTTCAGTCAGGAGGAAGGGGTCCCCTGATTCCCACAGGGCAGTAAAGACAGCATGAAAACCCCCGCAATTCATGGCCCCCCCCCCAGCTTTGGCAGCTCCTCTCTCCCCCCCCAAATTTGTTTAACCCTTTCGGACTTCTTCAAAAAATAGGGGGGGCGGCAATTGGAGGATCGGCATTCACTTCCCGAAATCCAGTGGAGTGAAGTACCCTTTTTGGGAAGATTTCCATCGTGAAAAAACTCCCCAAGGTGCTCGGGCCCAACCCCCCCCAAATCTGCCATCCATGTCTGACTGAGGCCCCATTTTAAACCCCCCCCCCGGGGTTTTTTTATTTTTGGGAATTGGGACAAGTTTTCCCGGGTCAGTAGGCGGGTCGGGGGGTCATTAGCTTTAAAATTACACTCGACCTCCTCAGGGGAGACTCCTCCCAGGGCCTCCCCCTGTCCCCTCCCAAGAAGATTTTTGTAGTCCTGCTTTTTCAGGCCCTGTGCTGGGTCCGGGTTCCCAGAAAAGTCTTGGCAGCGGGGATTTCCCCTTTCGATATTTTTCGGGCGGGGCCCGCCCCCCCCGAAAAAAAAACCCATGCCTTGACCTCGAGCGCTCACATATACACTCTATTGGCAGCCGGGAGATTTTCGCGTTCGAAGATATCCCACAGTTCTACAGGACCCAAAAAGGGGAAACCCCAACACTTTAAAACCCGTTTTGGGGATTTCCACTGCATAATTATGGGCACATGTCAAGTCCACAGCTTTTTAAAAGTAAAAATTTTAGGGTTTAATCGATTGGATTCTTCTGAAATTGACATTAACCTTAAATGAAACAGCAACAAGTCTGTGAAAATTTTTGAAAAATTTAAGTAAAACACCCCGGTAAACCCTGCATTTTATGAAAAATAAATCCAACGGGGTACAAACGGGGACGGGTCAAACCCCTTTTAGCTCCCCCCTCCGGCAGCAAATCCCATGCCCAGTGGTGCACCCTCGGGGTCCCCCCCGGGGATACCAAAACCCTTTAAATTTCCCCAACCCTCTGAACCTCGGAAATTCGGGAGAAAACAGTTATTTTCCCTGATACCAACCCATAGGGACCAACACAAAAATCATACCCAAATCTTAAAAGCCAATGGAAATTGAAGTCGTCCAGAAAGGGGCTTAAAATTCCAAGATTTTTTGAGATCCTTTGGGAAACCGCGCGGCGATAAGAAAAAACATTTTGTGTACATCACGCTTTGGTAGTCGTTTGAATTGTCCTCTGCCCTTATTACATCATATTTTTTCCCAAAGGGCCTTTTACAGATGATTTTTAAACAAAACCCAAGAGTAAAAACATAAAACAGTGAATGCACACCCGGCCCAATTTTTAAGGAAAAAATTAGTTCCAGATGTCCTTATTATTTTGGTGTGATAACGGGTTTGATGGGGCCAGGCGGTGGGGGGTGGTCGCCATTGATGGTGCCCGTAGTGGCGGTAACGTTTCAAATTTTTCCTCAAAAGCATCACCGGGCCCCAAATTTTTTTCTACTCAAAAAATTTCAGACAACGGGTTGAACACAAAACAAAGTATTTTTTTAATAGCAAAATGAAAAAAATTGGCTATAAAAAGAATTAGATGGGGGTAAAAAATCAAAAAAATGATGCCCCCCTTGGTACCCTTTTTGGTTTGGTACGTCTGCTAGCTCCCCCACGGGCGGGCATTTTGGAACATTTTGCCCTTCCCCCCCGGAGGTTACGAGGGTTTGGGCAATACCCAACCACCCGGGGAAATCGACGAGCTTCTTTTTAAAAAAAGAAACATAAGAAATAAGAAAATATGAAAGCAAAAAGGGAGGCCGGGGAGAACCTACCCGGGGGTAGTTCCTGTTAATTAACTCTACATATACCCACTCTCCCCCTTCCATAAATTTTATCCAGACCCTTTTTAAAGCCCCCAATAGACCCCCCCCCCCGCTTTACCACCTAAAACCCCGAATCCCAATCATTTCCCAAACCCTATTTGTGAACCATTTTCTTCCTTTTTCCCCCTTTTTAAATTTCTACGTTTTTCCAGCTTGAACCCTTTTACTTTTTGTTCTACCCCTGCTTTAAGCCGTAAACATTTTTTCCTACATCCCCTATATTGAAAACCCTTTACCCCCTTTTAAAAACTTATATCAGATCCCCCCTTTATTTCGACCCCTCTCGAGTGAGTGTAAAATTAAAATTTTTAAAATATAAAACCTCTTAACAAAATTTTTAAAGAATCCCATGAATAATTTTGGTCTTTCCCTTCTCTGCACTGATTCTAACAAGGAAAATTCCACCTGTATACGGAAAACCCAAAACTGCCCCGCATGTCTAGGTGGGGTTTGGGACAAAGAGCCAAAAAAAGCTTTAAAAAATAACCTCAGCACATCTATTTTTAAACCCACTCCGGGAAAAAAAATCCAAAAAACCCTTTTTTTTGTTCGTTTTCTACCCTCAATACATTGTTTTCCTAGGGGGAGGCTGGGGCTTACCCGCACTCCCAACTTCCCACCTTATGATTTTTCTGCGATACATTGCGTAGGGTGTCTTTTTCCAACTTTTTTCCCTCCCCAGTTTTTCATTACGCTAAAAACTTACCCCAATTTTTAAAATTAAAAAAATTTCCATTTTCCATATATTTTGTCTACTCTTTTAAATTTTAAATTAAGTCCCCTTTTCAAAAATTTACAGTGACTGTGATCAAATAATCCTACCACCTTAGTATCATCCGAAAATTTTGCTGATACCCTTTACTACCCCACTATCCAAGTCATTGATTGTCAACCCAAAAATAAAAAGGGAAACCCAAAACAAACCTTGGGGAACCCCCACTCTTTAAACCTTCCCCCATTCAATTTAGAACCTTTAAATTGAAACCCCTTTGTTGCCTTTCATTTAAACCAAGATATATCCAACGAAAAACCCTTTCCCAATCAAATTCCATGAGCCTTAACCTTATTTAAGATTTCCTTACCGGGGGGCACCTTGTCGAATGCCTTACTAAGTCCAGGTATACTATATCATAATCTTCTTTCATTATCGGGTTTTTCATAAATTTTCCCTAAAAAAACTCAAAAAATTATGAACATGTTTAAACCTTTGGTGAACCCATGTTTGAATCATTTACCAAACCATGCTTTTAAAAGTGCTCCCTAATTTTTTTTGAAATAACAGATTCCAAAAATTTCCCACCACTGACGTCGGGCAAAAAGGTCGAAAATTTTGGGACTTTAAAACCCCTTCTATCTCCCTTTTTAAAATAGGGGAACTACATCCCCCTTCCTCCATTAACGGCACTTCCCCTTTTATCAATCGATTTCCAAAAAATTGCCAAAACACTCCTAAAAGCCTCTTTGCATTTTTTTTAATACCTGGAATAAATTCTTTGGGCCCCTGGTGATTTAAATTCTTCATTCTTTTCTATACCTTCTCCACTTTTCCCCTATTTTATCATAATATCTTTGAGTTTTTTTTCATCCCTTCCTCTAAACAACTTTTTAAATATGAGGAAACCTTCTGTTTATTCTCCTGAGTAAATACACTAAAAGAAAAAATCATTTAAAATTTTCCCCATATCCTCTCCCGGGTGCTTCCCAATCCCCCCCTGCTCTTTTTTTTTAATAAACCCTACAAATTTTCCCTAGCTTTTTTTTTAAAAACCCGGGAATATAAAGCCCAAAAAGTGGGGCCCCGGGGAGGACCCTTTTTAAATACAAGTTGATTTTGGGGAAGTAGAACGCCCTCCTTCTCTTCAGTTTCACATTCACACCTCGGTAGGGCGTACCGGGAAACCCCAGAACATGAAACCCAGAGCGTTTTTCATCCTCCCCCGCATCATACCCCTCATAAACCCGGAGCAACCTAAACAACAGATGTTTGCATTTTCTCGAGAGCCTTTACACTCCTCGGAAAAGGGGTACCTTGGGCCATGCAGGCCCCAATAGTAGGGTAACCCCCAATGCTAGTCTCGAAAATGCCAGACCTTTTTCCTACTGAGGGCCCCCTGAGTACGCCCCCATGGAGAGGTAGTCGATGATCATCGAGGGTTTTAGAACGTTTAGGGCCACACGTAGAACCCTCCGGAGGTTTTTCCCTATAATGATTCGACGGAAGGTGGGGGGCCTCTACACCCCCGGCCACCCCCCCCCAAAAAAAATATTGGGTGCCCCTTTACTTAATTTAATTTTGCGGGATTTCCCCAGGGGTTTGCCCCCCCCTGTCTAGGGGAAACTTTCCCATGTTTCGGCAAATTGGGAAAGGGTCTTTCGTGGGCGGCCCCCCGGCAAAAAAACCCCGGGGCAGGGGACGGTTTCCTTGCCCTTTGATTGTTGCCTTGTCCCCGGGCCCCCCTACGTCTTTTTGTGTTTTTGGCTATAGACCCTATATTTTACTGAAGGGGATGCCCAACCCCTCCCTAACCCAAACTAGGGCAAGGATTTGGGCCCACTGCTCGCCGTGGCAGGAATGCAGGGAAAACCCTTGGGGGATTTAAACCAGGCTGCCCCACTATTGAATAAATCATGTGCCTGCTGCCCGGGCTTTTGACATGAAAAGGACTTTTCTTATCTGATGTGGGGGCGGCTTGAAACATCAGGGGGATGCTAGCAAAAACGGGCCCGGTTGCGGCAACAGGGCTGAAGTAGCCCGCTGATTTTTACCTTTTTCTTTTTCTCGACCTTTTATTTTGTCTTTAATTTCTGGGATCTCATGCTTCTTAAAACCAATGCCTAAAATGCTCGGATTTTGCTGTTTAAACCCAAAACAACAGGGCAGGGATAAAAAAATACTTTTAACTATAGCTATTTTTTAGTATTTTTTTTACTTTTTTTAATTATTAATATTACAATAAAAATAATTAAATAATAAAAATTATTATTTTTTATTTTTTTTTATTTTATTTTTATTTTTATTATTACTTTGATTTGTCTTTATTATAACAATTTAAATGAACCCTCTCTCTCTCTTTTCCTCCTCTCTCTCCTCTTCCTCTCTCTCTTTTCTTCCCCTTTTACCTCTTGGGCTCCCCCTCTTCTTTTTCTCTCTCTCCCCTTTTCTTATAATAAAATTATATATATATATGGGTATATATTATAAAAAAAAATTTTTTAAAAAATAAAATTTTATATATAATATATATATATATTTTATATATTTTATTATAATATATATAATATCATATTTTAAAAATATATTTTTATTATAAAAATAAAATATATATATATATATAATATATATTATTATATATATATATATATAGTATTAATATATTAAAATTTAATTTTAAAAATAATATATTAGGGGGGAGGGGATATTAAAATTTTATTATAAAATATAAAATAATTTATAGATATATATAAAATATTATTACTAATATAATATATATAAAACATATTATAATATATAATTTTATATATATATATATATATAAAATATATATATATATATATATATATTATAATATGTTTTTGTCCCTTTTCATCTCCTAGGACCTAGTAAACTTGGAAGGCCCGGGTTTAAGACCTATTAAAAATCCTTATTTAAAAATAAAGGGCATAAATTTTTCGCCATCAGGTTAAAGTTTTTAGCCCTAGCAGGGGAGTATTATTGGAGAGAGGAGAGAGAGAAGAGAGAGAGAGGAAAAAGAGAGAGAGAGAGAAGAGAGAGAGAGGGAGAGAGAGAGGGGGAGAGAGAGAGAGAGAGAGAGAGAGAGAGAGGAGAGAGAGAGAGAGAGAAGAGAAAGAAAAAAAACTACCCCCTACAAATTTTCCAATCCCTGCAGATGGTGGGGTTGGTGGTGGTTTTTTATATTTTTGTGCAACCTTAAACCCCATCAAGCGTGCGTGGGAAAACTTTTAAATTTTCGGACGACCAAAATTTCCAGACCTTCACAACCCTACAGCCAAAGGGGCCTTTAAGGGATTGACAATGATTGAACACCATAAATTAAAAAATAACACTTATAATAAAAATACAATAATGATTAGTATATAAATGAAATTATACTGAGTCTTTTAAAATATTTTTATTAGTTTGGAAAAAATCCCATAGAGTTATTTTAAATGCAGAGTTTTAGCTACACAAAGTAAGTCTTTGAACAGGATAAAAAACTTTAAACAAAATTTTCCCCCCCTTTTTTTTTTCAAAAAATTTATCAAAAAATGCGGAACTCCTTGAAAAGAAACATGACTCCCTCTTTTGTATCATTTAGGGGGCTACATTTACAAATTCATATGATGCAAATTCGGAATAATATTTCAAACCGTCAAGATTTTTTTTTTTTGACATTCGCGGGCAGGCCTTTTTGCCCTTAACCCTTCCCCCAGGTAACATGAATTGGGCGCGAAAGTTGAAAAAACCCGCAAAAAACCCGGCCCACCCCCGCCGCCCCCGGAAAAACTACCCCCCGGAAACCCTCAAACCTTTTATAACTAAAGGGTATAATTATCCCCAAAACTTTTTAAAACTTTTTAAAAACCAAAAATAAAAATATTATTTAAAAATTTTAAAAAAAAAAATACCCCCAAAAGATGCAGACATTATAAATGGTTTCGTTAGACCTAAGGCGGAGCAAATGGGCGGGCGGCATGGTTCGGAGGTGCATTTTGCGAATTTGAAACAGATTGTGCAACCCTAGGAAAAATTCTTTCGGCTTTTTTAAAAAGGGGAGAAAAAAGACGTAACCCGGGTTTGCTGGAAAAACGTAAAATTTAGAAAAGGGAAATTTGGGAAAAAAAAGGTTTTAAAAAATAGGGTGGTGAATGAAAGGAATAGAATCAGTAGACAGGTAGTTATGCTGAGTCATTGAGGAGGGTTTAAAGGGGGGCTGGATAGGGTTTTAATGGAGGGGGGGTGAAAGGGGGTGTTTGGGAGGTTTGGGGACAGGGGGAAAAATAAACCAAAGTTTTAGGCCCCGCGGGGTTTTTGTAGCTTTCCCTTTTTTTTCTTTTTGTTCTTATGTTTTTTAAATCAGGGGAGGGCCCCACACGAGGGTGCTTTTCCCCCCAAAAAGGGATCCAAACACGGCACCAAGGAAACTAGAAAAAAAGTGATCTTTCTTCCTTGCAGGGATGAAGCGTAAAAGGTTTTAAAACACACACAGTTCCTTTAGTTTAATACGTTTTTTTTTTTGGGAGGATTCCCACCTGAAAATCCGTGAAAAAGTACCAGTTTTTTACAGCAAAATTTGTATGTCTTTTAAAACCCTTGCTGCGATCTGTTGCGTATTTTTGAACGTTTTCCTTTTCTTATTTTATTCTTTTTATATGTTGGTTTTATGTTGGCTCCCAAAATAAAAAGGGGAGGAGACATTTTAATTTGGTCAGTTTTTGCACAAGTGAATAATTTTAATAGGGGCCCCCAAATGGTTACCCCCGCCGCACGACCACCGGGCAAAACCCCGAGTAGGGTTCCTTTTTTTTTTTTTAGAGCCAGGGGGGGGGAAACCCTTTTATATCAAGGGCCATTTTTGGGTATTCATGACATCATTCGGGGACTATTTAAAAATATCAACTAAAAAAAACTCCTAATTTTTTGCCGACGAGCCATTTCGTGAATTTTACGGTCTGTCCCGTTATCTATTTTGTCTTTTCCCCTCACGTAATGGACATGCTTGTCCCTTAAAATTTACTTTATAAGTATTTTTGCATGCACTTTTTAACGATTTATGTTAGTATTGAAGAAAAAAAAAAACCCAAAATTTATTGGTTTTGAGTCTCGTCTGCCTGGGGTTTCCTTGGGGAAAAGGGCTGACCAAATGGTTTTGCGGGGGGTTTTACGGCCCCCGGGCCGGAAAGTTTCCCCCCCCCCTGTTGTAAATGTGGGATAGTATATTTTCAGGGGCAGCTGGCAACCCCTTTTGCCGGGAAGGGACCCGCTTGGGAACCCGAGTTGGGACCATGGACCGGGCAGTCACAAAACCCCCGCCTTTTGGGGGTTTTAAAAAAGGGGTTCCCCATCGTTCTCACTGAAAATTTTTATTGGGTAAACCCTAGAAAAATAACCCACTTAAGTAACTTTGTGTTTCTTGATCCCACTGGACTTAGATGATCACGTACACCGAACATGTCCAGTGAGTCACTATTGAAAAAGGACGGCAGTGTTTAAAGGAAACGGGAAAGGGCCCTTTTGTACAGCCATTGTGGGTGCCCTAGGGTTCACACCACGCCCCACCCCGGGAAAATTTTTTGCTTCCCTTTCAATCACGGTTTCTAGGAGCTAAAAGTGCTACTCGTGTGTGTGCGGGGTTTGGTTTTCGTTTTGTGAGTACGAGTGGGTTACGGGTTTTAGGTTTGGGCAGTCCCCCCCTGCCGGTCTCCGGTCTTACCCGGGGCGCCGGCGACAAGGGCCCCCTCTTCCTCACCACCCGGGGCACGTCGGTGTCGGGCTTTAAAAGCAAATGAAAACCCACTTGGGCCCCGCCGCCGCCAAACCCCCCTGCCACCCGTATATAACCACACCGTAAAACCACACATTTTGGACATTCGTGATTCGTGTCGCTGTATTTTTCATGTACATCCGATTCGACTGTTGAAGCGTTGGGGTTAGTCTTTGAAAAAAATTACCAGTAGACCATTTCCCCCAGGGCCGGAACGAAGAAGAAAACCCAAACAAAACCCCAAAAGTCACCGGGGGGCCCCCTTTCCCCCGCGCCAGACCCAGAATTACGCAGATTCACTTTTCACCCTTTTTCCCGCTAGCGCGGATGGGCACTTCTACCCCGCACCCCCCACGCAGAAACGTTTCTCCCCCGCCTCCACCAAAGGATCTTTCTGGTCTCCCTGCAATGGAGGGGGGTTGCCCAAAGACGGAAGATGAAAGGGAAAAGGGGAGAGGAAAAACAGGGCGGGGGGACGTGAGGAGGAGTCGAATCGTTTTTAAAAAGTCCCTACGACCCTTTACCGCTGCGGCCTCATCCATGGGGTCTTCCACACCGGCCCCACCGCCCCTTTAAGGAGCCCCGGCCCCAAAACATAAAAGCCCGCTTCCCCCCCCCCCGCAAACCCCCCAAAGGTTCTGTTTTTTACCACCCCCAGTACTCCACCCTGACGTCCCCTTTCCAGACCTTCAGAGAATGGGGCGGAGATGGACCGATTACGCCACGATGGTGGTCTCCCGAGCTTGTCACCGGAGAAAAGCTTTATACAGCTACGTATGGCTTTTCCCTCGAAAAACAGCGAGTACTGGAGCACCACCTACAATTGCCCCCAGACTTTTCCCCGTCTCCTGTAAAGACGGAAATTAAAGTTTGCAGAAAACACGTCAAAGCCCAGAGGAACGAGGGACTTCGTAGGCGGGGAAATTTTAGCTTTTTTTAAGACGAGGGAAGGGGAATCGGGTTGCGCCTTCTATTTTGCCGAAGCGGGGGATCTGAAGAAATTGACATCTGCAAGGGCAAAACACAAGGAGTGCAAGGGAAACCCCCTCATGCAGGTGAAACTTTGGGGCGTTTTGAGACAAAAAACTCGTCCCAAAGCTTCCTCTTTTTTTGAAAGCCCCAGGGACTTTGCCGGAATGTGTGAAAGGAATTTTCGGGCCTAAAGAAAGGGCCCCCCGAAATACCCGTCAAACCCCGCAAGCCGCCCCCCCAATGCTGTGAGATCCTGTCGCGTAAAGAAGGGGGGGAAAAAGGCAGGGTAAAAAGGCGAAGCCCCGCGGCCCCTGGGCCCCCTTTTCAATCCGGCCCCGCACACCGTGCAACCCTGGGAAACGCACGCTCCGCACCTCATGCCCCCTGCTGATCAGTTTTGGGAGCTGTGTGGACGTACGGGGCCTTGGTTTTACCCCACTGTACGGGGCCCTGCTAAAAGCAACCCCTGCCGTTTTTTGGGGGGGGGCATCGGTTTACTAGGGCAAGTGTTGCCCCCCCGATGAAACCCCAAGGGGCAGCAACGACGACGCAAAAAAACGCCACTGCACCAGTGTTTTTTTGTCCCTACTTTTCCCTGGCAGTCCAAACCGCAAGACCCTCAAAAGGCGCCCAGCAGGTCAGAAGCGTGGGGCCCCGACTCCCCCGTCCAGTACCCAAACGTTTTTCAACCCCTCAGCGTTTACCCTCCCCCCACGACAAGGGGTCACAAAGCTGCAGAAACTCCCCGACCTGGCGGGACGTTTACCGGGGGAAAGGCCTAGAAGGAACCCCCCTGGGTTCCCCCCGGGGTCCCTTTTCCCCGCATGACCCCGAACCGCCGCCCAAAGGCCCAAAACGGTTTTAAAAGCTGACGGTTTGGAAGGGCTCCCCCCATGATTTTATTCCAGGCCCCCAATCCTTTCAGGGAACAGGTCGTGCTCGGCGTGGGATTGATGTGCCCCGATGGCGTACCAACCCCCTGATCTCGTATGAACATCTGAAGGAGTGTCAAAAACATCTTCCCCAGGAGTTTTCCCCAAACTTTATTCCCTTTATGTGAGGCACGCCAACAGGGTGCCGAAAGCGAGCAGTGACGAGAGTGGCTAACGCTTGGTCCACCCCTCAGCCCGGGCCCCGGCCCCGCCGCTCCCCCCGCCTCCCCCGCCATTTATGTTCCCTCTCACCGGGAAACCCCCATCCCCCTTTAAAGGCTCGTGGATACTTTCTAAGGATTTAGCGAGTTTTGGTGACGAAGGAGAAGCTACGGCCGGGCCACTAAACCGATGACGGCCCACCCATGAGGACCCACTTGAAGGAGACCCTCCCCCCTTCCCGATCCAACCCCCGTCTGACCCCCTTTGGGCTTACCGCGATCGGGGGGAAAAGAGTTGGAGTTTTGGGGGCCCCCGGTTTTATCATTTTTCCCTGCAGCGCGATCCGCCCCCATGATGCCATTCTCTCGTAGCCGTTCCCAAAGCCCAATGTGGTGTCCGGATCACCCGACCTGTCAAAACTGAAAAAAACAGGTGTACGTAGAGCCCATCCCTCACCCATCCCCTTCGCAGCGATCCGTAGTGGGACCCGAAGACCATAATTAAAAATATTAGTTTATGTTTTTTTCAAAAGGAGGCTTTTTTGTGCACTATATTTAAATACTTTACTCGAATTTAAATAAATATGCGAATGAAATGGTGTTAAACAGTATGTTTTCCATGCAATCTACGCAGCCTTTCACACCAAAATAATATTTGCACTAACTGTTTCCTTGTACAACAGCATACTGTGCTTAAGTTTTTTTTCAGGTTTTTTGGGCCATTTTTCGTGCCCCCCCCCCCCAAAAAAAAATCTTGAAAATCCGTCAATAAATCACTACGCTAGAAAAATCTGGGCAAAAACGGAAAATTCCGGGGGGAATCTTTACCAAAACTCTACTTCTAGATTTGAGTCATAACTTTTTTTTTCCCTTACTTTCTTCGAAATCTTGGGGGCAGGGGCAACTAGTGAAGCTAGATACCAAATCACAAAAACCAAAAAACTTTTATTTTATTTTTTTTTTTTTTTTTATTTTTTTATATTGATATTTTTCAACCCATTAAATCAATCAATCATTGGGGTCATCGCCGGGGGGGGTCGCCTCGCCACCTACGACGCACTCCCCGGGGCCCACGCCGAGTCCCCCCTCAGGCTCCCTTCCAAACCACAACTCTCGACATTAACTCAAATTGCCCGCCACGACCTTGTGGGCGCTCCCTTGGATCTTCCCCGTCGGAATGTCTCTTTCAGATACAACCATTTGGGGGGGGGGAAGGTCTTTCAGGGTAGCGAGCCACACCGTTATAACCGAAATTAGCACTGGCGGGGCGTGTAGGTAATAGACCTTTATTCATTTTTTACGGTGCAATCCTGATTTGACCGTAAACTCCCCCGATACCCCATGATTCTGCGGAGACATTTTACCAAAGGGATCGTTCGCCCCTTTAATCGCTATTTAGTTCCTGTCTTACAACCCTAAGTAAGACGGGGTCACAAGCGACTGAAATTGGGTCTTTGTTCTCCCACGTAATGACAACGCCAATACTCCTGCTGAGCGAGCCATAACACCGGGGCTAGCCAAACCGTCGTACATTTCTTTTACGGCCCCCGTCATTGGCTGCGCTAAACCCAAAGGGATTTTAAAAATTTCCAAATCCCAAAGTCTCGCCCCACGCATGAACCTGTACGCTTTATCTAGTAAGCCTCCAAACACCTTTGGGGGACCCCCTTTTTGGGGGGGCCCCCCCCCTTTTAAAGGGGAAAAAGCCTATACCACACACACACACACACCCACAGACAGACAGACAGACACACTTTCGCTTATATTATTATATATATATATATATATATATATATATATATATATATATGTTATATATATATAACATATATATATATATATATAATATATATATATATATATATATGTATATTATATAATCCTATATATATATATATATATATCTCTCTTCATATATATATATTTATATATGTATTATATATATACATATATATATATATATATATCTATATCTCTATTAAATCCCATATATCTATATATATAGTATATAATATATATATATATATTATATATATATTATCTTATATACAATATCTGTGTTGAAAAGTGATGAGGCCAAAGACAATACCCTTGCCTCCTCCTGGAAAATATTCCCTATTCAGCAGAAACAAAGCCTGGATACACCTCCCCCCACACTTCACAGGCACCCTTGTCCCAGGACAGGCCAGTCAGCAATCAACCCATCGTGCTGGAATCCGCGAGCCCGCAAAAAGATCCCACCATGACTCACGATGTACTGAGTCAAACACCTGCCCTGTATATTCAACATAGGCTGCAGCATCCCCTGTTCGAACACTCATCGACGTTTCCACCAGGACACGACTCGCAGGATACGTTCCGTTGTCGACTTACCAGCGTGACCAAGACCTGAGGGCTGAAGTCTCTGATATTTTCAGTTAGAAATAAGTGCCGGATTCGTGGTCAACAATAATGGGCAAGCATCTTGGAACAGGACCAGCCCCCTTTTTCAGTCAGGAGGAATGGTACCTGATTGCCACCCGGCAGTCAAGACGCATGCAACACCCATTCATGGCCTCACCCCCAGCTTTGAGCAGCTCGCTCTCTACCTTCAACTTTGCTTAAGCCTTTCTGACTTCGTCAAGATAGGTGCGGTCAATTGGAGGAATCGGCCATTCCACTTCCCGTAATCCAGTGGAGTTGAAGTATCCCTATTGAAGAGTCCATCGTGAACAACTGCCCAAGGTGCTCAGCCCAATCAGCCTCGTTCATCCCTGTCTGGACATGAGCGCCCATTCCTGCTACCCGGATTATCTCGCACTTGAGCAGAGCTTATTCAGGGCCAGTAGGCGGGTCGGAGGTCATTAGCGTTCAAATGCCTGACCTCCTCAGCGAGACTCCTACCATGCTCCTCCCTGTCTCTCCCAAGAGGGGGGGAAAGAGTTTGTAGTCCCTGCGTGTCAGAGCCCTGTTGTGGTCCTGGTTCCCAGCAGTCTGGCAGCGGGCACCTCTCCTCGATATTTTTTCGCGTGTCCGTCGAGACAAAACCATCCCTTGACCTCGATCGCTCACATATACACTCTAATGCAGCCTGGAGAGTTTTTGCGTTCGAAGATCTCCCACATTCTAACAGGAATCCCCAAGGGCACCGAACACATTAAACCGATTTGAGCTGCCACTGCATAATTATGGCACATGTCAGTCCATCAGCTTCTCAGATAAAATCACTTTATGGTTATCGATTGAGATTCTTCTGTACTTGACATTAACCTTAAATGGATCAGCAACAAGTCTGTGATAAGTTGCAAAATAATATCAACACCCCGGTAAACCTGCAGTTAATGTAATCATCATCCACTAGTACTAACTAGGACCGTGGTCGATCCCTTAGCTACCCCTCCGCTTGCTATACCATGTCCATGGTGCAGCTCTGGTCTCTGATACCAGAACCTGGAATTCCCCAACCCTCGAAACCTCCGAAAATTCTGGAGAAAACGTTAATGTTCCTATACCAGAGCCATAGGGACCACACACATAACTCATAGCCATCTCTCACAGAGCCAATGTAACGATTGAAGTCGTCCAGATAATGGGCTATATCCAAATTTTTTTGGAGATCCGTTGCAACGGTAGCGCGGCGAATATAAAGCAAAAATCATTTGTGTACCTCAACGCGTTGAGTAGTCGATGCTTGTCCTCTGCCCTTATTACATCATATTTCTTCCAGGCCATTACAGATGAGTTTTCAACATAACCAAGAGTAACATACATACACAGTGAATCACACGGCGTCCATATTTAAGGTAAAATTAGTTCCAGATGTCCTGATTTATGGGTTTGATAACTGGTGATGAGGCCAGGCGGTGGGTGGGGTCAGCCATTGTATGGTGCCGTATGGCGGACGTTTTCAAATGTACTCACAATCATCACTCAGGCCCATTTTTTTCTACATCAACACTCAGACAAGCGCGAACACAACAAAGCTATTATTTTAATAGCAGAACTGATAAATTAGGCTAGTAAAAAGAATTTATATTGTGTAAAACAATCAAAATACTGATGCCGCTTGTAACATTTGAGTTGGTACGTCTGCTAGCCTCCTCCACGGGCCGGCAGTTGGAAACTATTCTTGACTATCCCACCCGTGATGTTACGCGGCCGGCAATATCACCAGCCGGGACTCGACGAGCATTCTTTGTATAAAGAAACATAAGAACATAAGAAAATTGGGAAGCTACAAGAGCCGTTAGCCTACACGGAGGTATTCCTGTTACTTAACTCTACATATAATCCAGCTCTCTTCTCATCCATGAATTTATCCGACTCTTTTAAAGCCCCATAGACCGCCGCATGGGGAGGAGGAGAGAACCACCTGACACTGAATCCCCAATCATTACCACCCTATTTGTGAACCAGTTTCTTTCTTCCTATTTCCTTTTTAATCTCGCTTTTCCAGCTTTGAATCGTTACTTCTGTTCTTACTACCCTGCTTACTAGCCGTAAAACACTTTTCCTACATCGCCTGATTGTAAACCCTTCCATTTTAAAAAATTATAATCAGATCGCCCCTTCCTCGACGCCTCCTCGAGTGAGTGTAAATCTAATAGTTTAAATATATACCTCTTGAACTTAAAGTACGCATCCATGATAATTTTGGTCTCCTGTCTCTGCACTGATTCTAACAAGGCAATATCCTCCTGTAATACGGAGCCAAAACTGACCCCCGCATAGTCTAGGTGAGGTCTGACTAGAGCCAAATAAAGCTTTATAATAACCCTCACACATCTACTTTTTAACACTCCTGAGAAATAATCCGTAACACCCGTTTGTTCGATTTCTAGCCTCAATACATTGATTCCTAGGACGGAGGTCCTGAGCTTAACCCGCACTCCCAGATCTTCCTCACCTTATATCTTTCTGCGATACATTGCGTATGTGTATCTATTGCCAACATTTTTCCTACCACTTTTCTTACGCTACACGATCAATATTAAATTTCCTCTGCCATATATCTGTCTACTCATTTATTTATCTAAGTCTCCTTGCAAAATATTTCATGTGACTGGGGTGGTGATCTAAATAATCCTCCCTACCTTAGTATCATCCGCAAATTTGCTGATATCACTACTAATCCACTCTCCAGTCATTGATTGTCAATCCAAAATGTAAATGGACCCAAAACAAACCTTGTGGAAACCCCACTCGTACCTTCCCCCATTCAGAATTTAGAACCATTATGTAACCCTTTGGTTGCCTATCACTTGTACCAAGATATAATCAACGAAAGAACCTTCCCATCTATTTCCATGAGGCCTTAACCTTATTTAAGAGTCTCACCGTGTGGCACCGTTTGTCGATGCCTTACTAAGTCCAGTATACTATATCATAATCTTCATCATTATCTGCTGTTTCATAAACTTTCCTATAAAAACTCAATAAATTAGTGAGACATGATTTACCTTTGTTGAACCCATTTGTGGAATCATTTACCAAACCCATGCTTTTCAAGATGCTCTCTATGTTTTTGCATAACCAGATTCCAATAATTTACCCACCACTGACGTCAGGCTAACGGTTCGAATATTTGACATTATCCTCCTATCGTCCATTCTTACATGGATGGGAACTACACTCCCTTCCTCACATTACGGCACTTGCCCCTGTTCAATCGATTTCCTAAAAATATGCACTAACGACTCACTAAAAGCCTCTTTGCATTCTTTTCCGCTGGAATAAACTTCATCTGGTCCTGGTGACTTGAAATTCTTCATTCTTCTAAACCTTCTCCTATCATTTCCCTAGTTATCATATATCTTTTGAGTTTTTCATCATCCTTTCCGCTAACAACCTGTTCACTATGAGTACCTTCTGTTTATTCTCCTGAGTAAATACACTATAGAAATAATCATTTAAAATTTTAACCCATATCCTCTGCCGTGGCTTACATCGCTCCCCTGCTCATTTTTTAAGACCCTAACTAATTTCCCTAGTCTTTTTTTTATAAAACGGAATTAACCAATAGACGTGTGCCCCGAGAGAACTGTTCTAATACAGATTGAGTTTTGGAGTAGAAACGTCTCTTCTCTTCAGTTTCACATTCACAACCTCGGTAGGAGCGGTACACTGCAACAAGAACATGAAACCCAGAGCGTGTTTCATCCTCACCCGCATCATACCCTCATCAAACCGGAGGCACCTCAACAACAATGGCTGCAGTTTGCTCGAGATGCCTATTACCTACTCCCTCGTACCACGGGTACCAGTGCTCATGCATGACAATAGTAGTGTAACCCCCAATGCTAGTCTCGCAACTGCCAGACCTCTTCCTACTGAGCTCCTGAGTACGGCCGATAGGATAGGTAGTCGATGATCATCTGAGAGGTTTCAGAAGTTTCTAGGAGCCCACACGTAGAACCCTCCCGGAGGTTTATCCCTATAATGATTCGACGGACAGGTGCGCCTCTACACCTCCGGCCACCCCCCCAAAAAATATATTAGGGTGCCCCTTTCCACTTAATTTAATGTGGCGGGATTTCCGAGGGCTTTGCCCCGCTCTCAGTCCATCAGGCAACTTTTCCTATGTGTCGGCATTGAATTGGGTCTGCGTGTCGGACCCTCCGGCAAAACCGGGTCAGGCGCACGGTTCCTTTGCCCTCGATTGTTGCCTTGTCGCCGGCCTTCTACGTCTTATTGTGTTTTTGGCTATAGACATATATTTTACATGCAAGGGGATGCCGAACCCTCCCTAACCCAATCTATGTCCAAGGATTGGCCTTACTGCTCGCCGTGCCAGGAATGCAAGAACTCCTTGGTAGGGTTATCCCAGGCTGCTCACTATTGAGATAAATCATGTGCCTGCTGCCTGGGCTGTGACATGAATGGGACTTTGCTTATCTGGATGTATGAGGACGGCGTTTGACACATCAGGTGACTGCTAGGCAAATACGGCGCCCGGTTGCGGCAACAGACTGAAGTAGCCACTGATTCTACCTTTGTCTATCTCAGACATTTTTTGTGTCTTAATGCTGCATCCTCATGCTTCTTAATAAACAATGCCTAAATGCTCGGATCTGCTGTTTAACAGAGACACAGGACAGGGATAAAGAATACATTTCAACTAGAAGCTAATCATTAGTATTTATACTTGTTTTATATTATTAATATTATAAAAAAAATACAATAATAATAATTAAATAATAATAATTTATTATTTTTATTTATTATTATTATTATTATTATTATTATTAATTTACTATGATTTGTCTTTATTATAACAATTTTAAATGAACCTCTCTCTCTCTCTCTCTCTCTCTCTCTCTCGGCAATCTCTTCTCGTCTCTCTCTCGCTCTCCTCTCTCCTCGTCTCTCTCTCGTCCTCCTCTCTCTCGCTATATCATATTATATATATTATATATATATATTTATATAGATAATCTATATATATATATATATCTAACTATATATATATATATATATATATATATATATATAATATATATACTATCTATATATTATATATTATCTATATATATATAATATATTATATTATATATATTATATCTATATATATATATATATATTATATATATATATATATATATATCTATATATATATATATGGTGTATGTATATATATTATATATCTATAGATAATCTATATATATATTATATATATATATATATATATATATATCTATATATATATATATATATATACATATTATATATATATATATTATATATATAATACTATTATAATATATATATATATTATAGTATATTATAAATAGTTTTTTGTCATTTCATCTCCTAGGACCTAGTATCTTGGAAGGCCAGCTTTAAGACCTAGTTAAAAGAATCCTTATTAAAGATAAAGACATACTTTATCGCCATCAGGTTAGTGTTTATTTAACCATAGCAGCGGGAGTATTGTTGGAGAGAGAGGAGAGAGAGAGAGAGAGAGAGCGAAGGAGAGAGAGAGAGAAGAGAGAGAGAAGAGAGAGAGAAAGAGAGAGAGAGAGAGAGAGATAGAGGAGAGAGAGAGAGAGAGAGAGAGAGGAGAAAGAAAAAAAACTACACCTAACAATTTATCACATCCCCTGCAGATTGCGTTTTTTGGTTGGTCGTGTTTTGATATTTCTGTGCAACCTTAAACTCTCAAGCGTGCGCTGGGAAAGCTTGAATTCTCGGACAGACCAGATTGTCCAGACCTTCCAAGAAAAAAAAAAAACATATCAGCAAGGAAAGCCTTCAAGTATTGACAAGTTATTGATACACCATAATATTCATACAATACACTTATAATAATAATACACTAATGATTATTATAGATAACATGAAAATATATACTGAGTCTTTAACTATTTCATATAGTTATGGAAAGTCACTACAGAGTTATTTAAGTCGCAGAGTATACACACAACGTATAGTCTTTGACAGGATAAAATCTTAATCAAGTTACCCCATTTTTTTTTACAATAATAGTTTATCAGCAAATGCGGAGCTCCTTGATGATAACATGACTCACTTTTGTATCATCAGGGCTACATTTACAAGTTCATATGATGCAAATTCGGAATAAGTATTTCACCCGTCAGATTATTTTTTTTTTTTATTTGGACATTCGCGGGCAGGCATTCTTGCATTACCTTCCGCAGGTAACATGAATGGTCGCGAACATTGAAAACCTGCAAAAACCTGCTACCGACCGCCTCCCTGGAAAACTACCCTGGACCCCTCATATCCTATATACCTAAAGATATATTATCCAAAAGCTGTAAAACTTTAAATACCAAAGTACATATTATTTCACAATATAGTAAAGTAAAATACCCACTAGATGCAGACATTAAGTGGTTACTGTTAGACTAAGGACGGAGCAGTGGGCCGGCGCGCATGGCGGAGGTTCATTTTGGCGAATTTGAGCAGATTGTGCACACGTAGGAAAGTTCTTACGGCTTTTAACAAGGGTAGAACACACGTAACGATTCAAGCTGGAAAAGCGTAAGATTTTATTAGACAAGGAAATAGGGAAAAACTGGTTCACAAATAGGGGTGGTGAATGATGAATAGACATCATAGACGGAGTTAGTGCTGAGTCCATATGAGGAGCTTAAAAGGGGATCTGGATTAGGTTTCATGGATGGGATGAAAGGTGGATGTAGGTAGCGTTAGGTGACAGGACTACCACGTGTAGGCCTCCGCGGCCTCTTGTAGCTTCTTTAGTTTCTTTAATGTTTTCTTATGTTCTTACCGTACAGCGCAGACAGCACACGAGACTGCTTTTCCCCAAACGGCTCAAACACGGCACCAAGGAAGCTAGAAAACGGTATCTAGCTTCTTGCATGGGACTGAGCGTAAAAAGGTTACACCACACAGTTTTTCCTTGAGTGTATAACGTTTTTTTTTTTTATCGGAGGATTCTACCTGAAAATCCTGAAAGTCCATTTTTTTACAGCATATTGTACTGTCCTTTAAACCATTGCTGTCGATCTGTAATGCGTATTTTGAACGTGTCCCTTGTCTTATTTTATTCTTTATATATGTGGTTTCATGTCCTGCTCAATATAAAGAGGTAGGAGACATTTAATTCAGGTCATTAGGCAGCAGTAATACTTTAATAGCCAACCCACTGGTTACCTCCTGCCCGCACGACCACAGGCAACCCGAGTTTATGTATCTTGTTGTGAGCAGGGGTGGGGGACCCATTGTTACTATCAATGGCCATTTGGATATTCTGACATCATTCGCGGGACTATTCCAAACTTCACTAAAAAATCTGCCTACTTTTTTTGCCGACGAGACCATGCGTGAAATTATACGTTTCTGTCCCGTTATCTATGTGTCTTATCCGTCACGTAATGGACATGCTTGTCCTTTAAAATTTTACTTTCTACGTATTATGCTGCACTTTATAAATAACGCTTTATGTTAGTAATGGAAAGAAAAAAGAAAAAAATCCTAGCATTTATTGATTTCGGTCTCGTCTGCATGTGGTTGCCTGCAAGGACTGACCAAATGGTTTTGCGGGCCTTATACGGCCCGCGGCCGGACGTTCCCCCCCCCCTGTTTGTAGAGTGTGGATTAGTATGTTAGCTGTGCAGCCTGGCAACCTTGTGCCGGCAGCACCCGGGGCTTGGGCAACCCCGAGTGGTAGCCACTGGACAGACAGTCACCCCCGCCGCCCTTTGGCTTGTAAAGGCGTTCCCTATCGTTCTCACTGTAATTTGTATTGCTACCACAGATATAACTAGCTTAAAGTAACTTGTGTTTCTGTGATCCCCACTGCTTAGACTGATCACGTACAACTACGAACCTGTCGCAGTGAGTCACTAGTGAAACATGACGGACCAGTGTTTATGGAACAAGAACGCATTTCGTACAGCCATTGTGGGTGGCCTCGCTTCACACCACGCCCGCACACACGGGCATTTAATGCTTCCCTGTCTAATCCACGGTGCTAGGAGCTACAGTGCTAGCGCGTGTGTGTGCAGTGTCGTGGTACGCTTTTGTGGCAGTACAGAGTGGCTACTTTTTGGTTTGGTCAGTCCCCCCCCCTGCCGGTCTCACGGTCTTACGGAGCGACCGAGCGACAGACCCTCGCCTTCTCATCAGCAGCGGCGCACTGTCGGTGTCGGTCCTTGAAAAACGCACGTGAGACCCCGCTGCCGCTGCCGCCGCCACCCACTGCCACCCGTTATATAACCACCACCGATACACACACACACATTCTGGAATTCGTGGATTCGTGTCGCTGTATTTTTTCATGTACATCCATTCGAGCTGTTTTGAAGCGTTGGATAGTACTTAAGAAAATACCATGTATACCATTCCACGCATGACCGAAGAAGAGAAAACTTAAGCAAACCCAAACGTCACCGCCCCCTTTCCTCGCGCCAGACGAAATGACGCAGATTCACTCTCACTTTTACCCGCTAAGCGCGGATGTCACTTCTAGCCCGCCATCCCACACAGTCAGGAAACGTTTTCCCCCCGCCTCCACCATGGATCCTTTCCGTCTCATGCATGGATGGAGGTGCAACGACGTGAAGATGAAAGGCAAAAGGCGAGAGGAAGAACAGACGCGCGACGAGGAGGAGTCGAATCGTTTTTCAAACCTCATCACGACCTCTTACCGGGGGGGGAAGCATGCGGCCCTCATCCATGGCCGCTTCCACACCGCGACACCGCCCATTCAAGGAGCCACGGCCCCAACACTAACAGCCGGCTCCCACACCCGCTTCCACCCAAGTCCTTCTGTTCTACCCAGCCCCAGTAACTCCACCCTTACGTCCTCTTACCAGCCTTCATAGAAAATGGAGGCGGAGATGGACAGATTACGCCACGATGGTGGATCCTCCCGAGCTTGTCCAGGAGAAATGCTCATACAGCTACGTATGTGCTTTTGTCCCTCGCAACACAGCGATACTGGAGCACACACTACATTGCCCCCCAGACTCCACGTCTCCTGTAGAGACGTACTTAATGTCTTGCGAAGCACGTCCAAGCCCGAGAACGAGGGCACTTAGTAGGCGGGAACTTTTCAGCTCAGACAGATGGCAGGCGAATCGTTCGCTGCCTTCTATGTTCGCCTGAACGGGCATCTGAATAATTGACAATCTGCAAGGGCAATCACAAGAGTGCGAGGAAACCCAGTCTCATGCAGGTGATCTTGATGGGCGTTCGAGCAAAGAACTCGTTCCAACGCTTCATCTCTCTTTGACGCCTCATGCACTCTGCAAGGATGTAGTTGACGAATGTCGGGCCTATGAGGCCACCCGAACTACCACCACGTCAGCCCTGCAAGCCCCCCCCCTACTGCTGTGAGGATCCATGGCGCAGTACAAGAAGGTGAGACGGCAAGCTCATAAGGCGAAGACGGCTTGCCCGGCCCGTTACAACTCCGCCGCAACCGTGCATACAACGGCGGAAGGCAGCCACGCTCCGCACTCATTCCCAGCTGCTGAGTCAGTGTTGCAGCTGCTGTGGACGTACGGACATTGGTCACACACTGTACGTGGCCTGCTACAAGCACCCGTGCCGTTTGTGTGGCCGCATCGGTCCCCCCCAAACCCCCTTTTTTTTTTAATGAAATTGTTGCCTCCCCTAAAGCTCCCGATGAAACCCCAGGGTCAGCACGACGACCCAAACAACGCCACGGCAATCCAGTGTTTTTCGTCCCTACTCCCCTGGGCAGTCAGCCGAAGACCCTCAACGGCGTCCGGCCGCGTCCGACGCGTGGACTCGACTCCCCAGTCCAGTACCAAGCGTCTCCAGCCCATCAGCGTCACCGTCACCCGGACGACAATGGTGTCACACGTCTGCATATGCCCCGACCTGGCGCGGGACGTTACCGTTAATGGCCTCAGAAGACCTCCTGGGTCTCCACACTGGGTCCTTTCCAAGCATGACCTCGACCGCCGCCAAGGCCAAGCGGTTCACAAGCTGACGGTTCGGAGATGCTCCCCGCCATGAGTTCATTCCAGGCCCACAATCCTTTTCAGCACAGGTCCCGTGCTCGGCGTGGCTTGATTGCACGATGGGCGTACCAACTCCTCTGATCCTCGTATGTAACATCTGAAGGAGCTGTCAATCATCTCACAGGAGTTCCCTAAACTGATCCTTGATGTGAGGCCGCCACAGGATGCGCGACGCGAGCGTGACAGAGTGGCCCACCTTTGTGCCAACCACTCAGCCACGGCCCTGGCCCCCGCCGCTTCCACCCGCCTCCACGCCATCATCGTCCCTCTCACCGGCAACACATCCCCTTTCAAAGGCTCGTGGATACTTTCTGAAGGAATTTATAGCGATGTCTTGGTGGCGAAGGATAAGCTAACGGGCCAGGCCACTCAAGCCGATGACATGCCCACCCATGAGATCCACTTGAAGGAATACGCCTCACTCCTTCCCGATCACACACCCCGTCTGATCCCCCCCTTGCTTACCGCGAGTCCGGTGGGGCAAGAGTTGGAGTCTATGGTGGCCCAGGGTATCATTGTTCCTAGCCAGCGACGATCCTCCCCATGATGCCATCTACTCGTAGCCGTTGCCAAGCCCAATGGTGGTGTCCGGATCACAACCGACCTGTCTAAACTGAACAAACAGGTGTCACGTAGAGCGCATCCCTCACCCATGCCCTTCGCAGCGATCCGTAGTGTGGACCCGAAGACCATAATATAAACATATTATGTTTATAGTCTTTTCAGCAGAAGGAGGCTTTTTATGTGCACTATATTTCAACTACATTACATCATGAATATTATATGAATATGCTGAATGAATATGGTGTTAACACAGTATGTTTCCATGCAACTCTACGCAGCCTTTCACACCAGAATAATATTTTGCACATAACATGTGTATTCACTTGTACAATGCAGGCATACATGTGCGTTAATGTTTTTTTCAGGTCTTTTGGCCACTCTGTCGTGTCCCCCCCCCCCAAAAAAAAATCTTGAAAATCCGTCAATGAAATCACTATCGCTAGCGAAAATCTGGGCAAAATCTGGAAAATTCCGGGAAGATCTTGAGCCAAAGCTCTACTGTACTAGATTTCGAGTCATAACTTTTATTCCCTTACTTCTCTTCGAAGTCTTGGGTGCAGGAGCAGACATAGTGAAGCTAGATACCAAGTCACAAACACCTAAAAACACTTTTATTCTATTTTTTATTTTTTTTTATTATTTCATATATGAATATTTGCAACCCATTAAATCAATCAATCATTGGGGTCATACGCCGGGGGGCGCGTCGCCTCGACCACCTTACGACGCCACTCCCGGGGGTCACCACGCGCGAGTCCCCATGCAGGCTCCCTTCCCATACCAAGCAACTCTCGACATTAAACATCAACTTGCCCCAGCCACGAGCCTTGTGGGCGCTCCCTTGGGCATCTTCGTTCCACGTCGATGTCTCTTACAGATACACCCGATGGGAAGGATCATTTCAGGCATAGCGAGCACACCGTGTTTAACCGAAGTTAGCACTGGCTGACTGGGGTGGTAATAGACCCTTGTCAGTTTTCACGGTGCAATCGCTTGATTTGACACGTAATCATCCAGCGATACCCCATCATTCTGCGGAGACAGTTATTACCAAAGGCATCGATTCCGCCTCTTCATATCGCTTTTAGTGTCCCATTCTTTACAACCATATAGTAAGAACATGGATCACAAGCGAAACTTGAAGATTCGGATCTTTTTCTCCATGCACAGGTAATGACAACGCCAAATACTCCTGCTGAGCGAGGTTCCATAACACCGTGGTCTATGGCCAATCCTTCGTACATTTCTTGAGCGTGACCCGCCGTCTTGTGGACTGCGCTACAAGGTATGTAAAACTTTCGCAAGATCCCAATGTCCTCGCCGCACGCATGAACCAAACTGTACTGCTTCATCTAGGAAGCCTCCAAACAACCTTGGCCTTGGTCTGAGCCAGGAGACCTCAAGTCCCAAAGGCTTTGCCTCCTCGTGCCGCGCCTCGAGAGCCATCACCAGGACCTCCAGCGACTCAGCAAAGATTAACTGAATCATCGGGAAAAACAAGATCAGTGAGCTTGGTGTTTGCCTTGTGGTGCTCCACAAGTCATTTTGATCTACAACTTTGTCCAAGACCAAGTCCATCCAAGTGTGAAACGTGATTGGATGCAAAGGAAAACACACACTTTCCTTCACTCCTGTTATCCAAGAAGTAAAAAGAAAGAAGGGATTACACCCTCCTTCGGCCGGTTTTTTCCCACCAGTAACCAACGAACGCTAGGAATACGTCCGTTTGTGTTTGACCTTACCAGGCCGTGAACAACCCAGACGGTTTTGGTTTTTTTTTTTTGTGGAGGGGATCCTATAATGGCCTTCCAGCAGATGATTTCGGAATCCCGTGGACACAGCAATAAGATTGGCAAGCCATCTTGGCCCTGGCAAACCTCCTGAGCGTGGTGTAAAATACCGTGGGGTACATTGTTACGTTCCCCTGACCCTGTTCCCGGCTTTTTCGCTTTTCCAGAATAGGGACGGACCCAGCTCCCCTTTTTCCATTCCCAGGAGGAATTGAACCTGACTGGCCACACCACGGGTTAGTCCCCCAGGACAGCAAATGCAAACTCAAACGGATCACCCCCCAGCGTTTTTGAGAAGTTTCGGCACTTGATATTAAACCAGAAAACTCCACTCCTTTTTCCCACCCTCAAAAACTTTTGCTACGCCTCTCCTGGACTTTCCAAGATAAGGTGGGGGTTGGGTTTCCGTCAATGGAAAGGAATCGTCATATAAATGCCCGTAGCTTTCCATGTGTGAAGCCTGCCTTCAATTGGTGGATCCCACCGTTTGAACAACATCCCCCCAAGTACTGAGGCCCCAACGAGCCATCTACCCATCCCATGTCCCGACACGAGGCCCCGCCCCAGCCCTGCTGGGCCCTCCGAATCGCACCTCCCCCGAAGATGGAAGACTTTTGGAAAAGTTAAGCTTCTTCCAGGGGCCTCGGGTCAGGCCCGGTCCGGAAGGTCCCCCCATTAGCGGTTTTAAAATGGCCCCCTCGTCCATCCCTCAGCGAGACTTTTCTGACATAACCCTCCCTCCCTTCTCCTTGTCTCTTCCCTTAGGAAGGGGTTTTCTAGTGCCCTGCCTGGACAGAGCCCCCTGTTAATGCTCCTTGGTTTCCCCAGGCAAAGCCTGGCAGCCGGGCCGACTCTCTAACGGATATTATTCCAAGCCGTCCCCTCCCGTCGAAGACAAAACCACCTAGTTACCACCACATTTACACTTTTGAAAGTCCAACATTTCACAGTTGTTTTTTATTTTGTTAACTTATTGTTTTTTGTTTTAAGTTTGTTTCTTTATGACCATATCCCAAAATGGAACGCAAAGGTTTTTTTTTTCAACCCAGAGTTTATCCTAAAATTTGGGCAATTATTTTCAGAATGGCCGCCCATTTATATATATTATATGGCCCCATTATCTCTAAAACTACTCCATTTTTTTTCGCCACATAAGTGCATTTTACCACTTTGACTAGAAACAGGATCCAGTGAATCTGTAAAACATATTTTCAAACTCACATGACCCCTCTAAACATGTAGGTCAAAGGTCAAGTTGTACAAAATAGGTCAAATGGCCGTTTTTACGGGAAATGTATTTTATGCATGATTAATATTTTGCGTCGCCTCTTAAAAAAACAAGATTATAGAGTCACTGCCCTCATTGGCATAATTATTTTCAAGGTATGCAACTATGGACGGTGTACGTATGCCTGTATGGCACTAATAATCTGAATACATTTTCTTTTCTCATCATTTTTTAGGTCTGTTTTAATACAAATTAGACACCCCTGAATCCCACCCACCCTCTTCGATGATCACCCTTCTTCCAACCACACCATCAACTTCCCCTTGTAACCACACATTCCCCTTGTAGGAATTAACCCCATGCTGCCCACTATTTCACCCATAGCTGGGGATATGAATGTAGATGGATACGCATTAAAACTTATCCGTAATTCTGACTTAACGAATATCGACTTATGGAGGTTTTGCTGTGAATAAAATTTATTAAATTAAGTGTTTTAGGTGTTTGTATGACTTTGTAACCAACTTCATATTGCGACTCCCTGCCAGATGAAGGGTGATCCTATGTGGTTTGTGCGAGTTGATTGAAACCCTCTAGAGCTTCCAGCCCAAAATTTTCCTAGAATTTTCAGATATTTGCCCAGATTTTCGTTGAATGTGATTCCCTGGGGGATTTCCGAAAAACTTTGGGAGGGTGGCCAGCCAAATGCTAATGCCCTGAAACAACTATAAAAGAAAAGCCCGCACTGAAAATTCCAGACCCCTAACCAGTGCAAATATTATTCTGATGGAAATGAGTGCCAAAGCTACAATAATTGCATAGACCTTCCCTCTCTCCATAGTTTGTTTACTGTAAGTCTTATGGTCTTGATCTTGAATATATGATGTCATTGACCTGGTCTATGTGTTGTTGGTGTGGATATGTAATGGTGGTATGTTAATATGTTGGTATTCTGGCACCACTGGCTGTATATGTACCTTTGGCGGCTAGCAAATTTTTTGTCACGGCACTAGTCGCCCGCGGCCCGCTGACCTCGCCCACTCACTCACACCCCCTTAGGGTGGTTGCCCCACTCACTTTTTCCGGGCCCCTCGCCCGCTGGCCGGACTCGTTGTTTTAGCCCCCATCCTCTGTAAATACAAAACACTACTCATACCGACACGGTATTCTTATTCCCCTGCAATTCTAAGAAAGGAGTAACTTATCAATCACCAGGGGGCCCGTAAGGGGCCGATAAAAACCACACACCAGCTGCCTATAGACCGCTCTGCCCCCCGCTACCTGACTCCCTACCCAAAAACCCACGTGTCGCTACCTGGGCTGTTTTCATCCCTGAAATCCACTACAACTAACCCACACCTGCATATATTAAAATTTTATATATATATGTTATAATTTAAATATATATATATATAATAATATATAATATAATTTTGGGTAGAGTAAGGTCTTTTAAGTAAACTAAATTATTAGGATATGAAAAAATTCCCAGTGGTATTAATCAATACAACTTATATTATAACCTTAATTAGAAACGCTGGCCATTAGCCGTCTTTATATTATTTGCACCTCCGAACTTAACACGTAGACCCTTTTTTAAATTTCGTGGCGGCCATGCCGCCGGGGTTGACAGAAATCCAGAACACTTTCGTTTCCCCAAACATAGCACCCCCTTTTGGGGCTTCTGTTAATAAAAAAGTTCTATATAACTTGTATATAAGTAAAAAACAAAAGGGACTTTTTAAAAATAAACACTGCGATTACCCGCGCGTCGTGGGTGGTTGATACCCCCCCTGACGTGCCAAAACACTTCAACTCTGCCTTCCCTTTCGTCTGATCACCCGCGCTCCCCGAGTGCCATGTTCTGCAGTAAAATAAAGTCATTAAAACCCAAATATCTCCCCCCAAACTGGAAAATACCTTAGTTAGTGCTACAAAAGGTATCTTGTCGGGAACAGATAGGCATGGGTTTCTGGAGGTGAAAATTCAAGATAAATATATATTTTGTGTAATAAAATGTCCACCTGTGCTATTATTTGGGACAGGGCACCAGAATTGTCCACCTGTGCTATTATTTGGGACAGGGCACCAGAATTGTCCACCTGTGCTATTATTTGGGCACCAGAATTGACATAAATAAGGTACGGAAATAAATGGTACTAGTGGGAAAAAAATTTAAATGCCGGGTACGGAGGACTATTGTTCGGTATTTGTTTTTTCTTTTTTTTGTGTTTGGTTCGAATTACGCAATGTTACTGTATCGTACCGTACCGTAATACATTTAAAGAGCTACTTACATTAAAAGAGATCATTTTTCAATGTAGTTTTAATCCTATATTCTGTTTTTGAATATCTATATTTCCCAGCATCGGAAAATATTTTGATTTATAAGGCAGCCAAACTTTAAAGGTTAATATTTTCCTTCATCCTCCGTTATGCAGCCAGTGAAATATTTAAATGAAAGGTTAATATTTTCCTTCATCCTCCGTTATGCAGCCAGTGAAATATTTAAATGAAAGGTTAATATTTTCCTTCATCCTCCGTTATGCACCCAGTGAAATATTTAAATTTAAAGGTTAATATTTTCCTTCATCCTCCGTTATGCAGCCAGTGAAATATTTAAATTAAAGGTGCATTTAGCAGTACAGAGCGACGAATCACATACTATATACATTGCTCTTGTTGATACATGAACCTCTTTACCAGGGTGCCGCACTGATGCCCCACATTGCAGGCTGCCACAACGACCCTGAACTGTGGCAGAAACCTGACCCGTTCTATCCCGAGCACTTCCTACACGCGGATGGGAAGTATGCCAACGCGAAGGTCTGATGCCTTGGCCGTCGGTAAGAAAGAAAGAAAGAAAAAAAGATAGAAAAAGAGAGAGAGAGAGAGAGAGAGAGAGAGAGAGAGAGAGAGAGAGAGAGAGAGAGAGGAAATCATGTATGTGATCTCAGACACTGTCTTCAAGGTACTTACTGCCTATTTGAGGCGATAGAGCTGGCCAAGAGAGTACTTTCAATCAATTTTGTATTGTTTATGACAAGAGGCTGAGCTGCAACCCTCACCACAGTCTGACGTTGATTGAATCAAGGCGATGTAATGACTAAAGTTATAACTAATAAGAAAAACTGCTTGAAATACTGGCAAAAAATAATTACGACTAAATTACCAGGGAAACTAAAAGACGAACTAACTAAGAGTCTTCCTCAACAAGTTTCGCATGTACTCTGTGAACTCAAAGTAGTTTATGGGATGGACAGCTCTCAGTAATTTAGATAGCTTCATCATTTGCCGTCTCAAATAATTGTTTGCGACTACTAAAGTAGAGTTAAAATATATGTGCTAGTTTTAACATTAGTGAATAAATTGACTAGCTTCATTGATTGATCTCCTGAAATTCATGCCCTATACATTTATGCTCGTAATCATACCAAATCTATTATAATACTTACCAAAAACTTCTTCATCAATAGAAAATGTCAAGATCTTTTTGGATCGAACTCTTCTGATGACTTCTGGCATCTAGGCAAAAATATATCCAACAATTTTTCTTCTTCATTTTCCCCCCCCAAATGCTTCACCTACGGGGTCCAAGCTGTCTCAAATATTCTAAATTGAACTCTTTGAAAAACTTTTTGCTAAGAACCCCTCTATTGTAAAAGGGCTTGTTCTCCTTTTTTCTCTTTTACCTTCTGACTAAAATTATGCCTGTTTTAGATCCTTGGGAAATGATGTTCTTTTCCCTTTCTGGCCTAGATCTCTGAGGGCTTGGGTCCTGACTGAGTCACTCCTATTGTTCTCAAAGACTTTCTTTTGTTTTGCACCCTGCCTTGTAAAACTTTCCGACTTTTCTACTACTTCCCCTTCCTTCTTGCGCAGTTTGCTCACATCCCCCCTTTTCCTAATACTCCGGGACCCAAGGGGTTTTTCCTTTTTTGAAGGACCCCGAATCACTCACCTGTTCTGATAAGGACCCCGGGGGCATAATATTAACGAGGGTGGGTCATCTGAAACCTGGCAATAATCTCAAAAATCAGGATTTATCTAAATTATCTTTCCAGAAAGACCCCCCAAAAAATGAGGGTTTTACCTCTTTCGATCACCATAGCCCTAAACAAAGAAACTTACAAATGAATGCCACTCAAAAGAAAGCTTCTTATCTGCTACAAGATTTACAAAAGTGAAGTTGATTACAAAATTAAACCCTTTTTTCAGTAGGTCGTAATAAAAATTTAAATTAAAAAAACTGAAAAAACTGGGGTTGTAATACACCAAAAATTAATAAATATATGGGTGGCAAATTCTTTGTTATTATTTTTTTTTTTTCTTTTTTTTATGCCTCTCTTCTAAGTACTAAGGGAAAATCAACCGATTCACACTGAGAATTGAATGAATGAACTTACAATAGTTTGTTTATTTGTTTGTTTGACCCAAACAGTAAAGAATATAAAAATTTTGGAAAATTGTTCCTTTTACGAAAATGATGAGTCATTTTCACGGGGCGTGTGGACTGGGGTCACTTTTTAATAATTCTCCCCCGCCCCATCTTTTATCTAACAATCTGGAAATTATTTCATCTTTTGTCAGAACTTGGCAGCTGCAGTCTGACAACAATTTTGTTTATATTTTCTACAAAAACATGCTTAGGGGGACAGGGCTGCTTTACATCATGGGGAAGGGCATCTGGCATAAGACCTGACACGTTCCGGCTCAAGGATGCCCCAGAAGCGCTGCAGCCAAATTCCTTGGATCAGGTACCTTTTTCCAGACAGTGTAGTTGCATGTACGTCCTGTAAAAAGCCTGGATATGCCCCCCTTTATAAACGAAATGCTGGGGGGTAGGTAAAAATAGTCTTTTTGCTGTGGTGGGAAAAGGGGGGGTATTTTAGCTCATCCATTTTTTGCATTGTGTTCCCCGACTTGTAACATTAAATAGAAAAATCTTCTATCAATGGAAATCAAACTCATTTTGGGGCTTTCCGATGTTTTGGGTAGTGACCGGGTTGGCTTTTTAGTCCTCAGCTTGTGGCCGATTTTGCTTGTTGAATCCAACCTGTGAGATGGCAGTGCTTTGCTTTTGAATCACAACCTGGGTTGATGCAAGCTACAAGTATTTTCCCAACCTCTCACCAGATATAAGAGAAATATCTGGGGATAGTTTTCCCCTATATATATTTCCCATGGATAGTAATTTTTTTATATACTTTGTATTCATCCTACTGAAAAGGTTAATTGTGTAATCAACTTCACTTTAGCTAAATCTTGTAGCGTAATTTTAAATTTTCTTTTTTAGTGGAATTCATTTCCGTAAGTGTCTTTGTTTAGGTGATCGAAATGAGCTCACCCCCTCATTCGGAGGGGCTTTTTCCGGAAAGCTAATTTTGACAAATCTGTATTTTAAGTTTATTGCCAGGTTTTTAGATGACCCCCCTCGTTAAAATTATGCCCCCGGTGGTCCCTTTTTGAACAGGGGAGTGATCTCGGGGCCCTCTCAAAAATGAAAAAACCCCTTGGCTCCCGGACTATAAGAAGGGTGACCGTTCTAAACCTTCAAATACCTATACCTAAAATATGATCCCTAATACTGACTTCCTGGCTTTTTGGAAACTTTTTTAATCTTACTTTAAAAAGAAGATTATTAAGCTCTATCTGCTCACAATATGCTATATTTCGTCATACGGTATTCCATAAAAGCGATTTAATGGGATCTTCTAGCTTTCCAATTTAACGGTCATCCTCCTTTGGGGGATCGGTGAACTTTTTATCTGTCCTTGACATTAAAACGTATTTGATTGTCTTGACACAAATCATCATATCTAAACTCTCTCTTCGGGCTCTATCCCTTTTTGCTGCACCTCCCTTTAATTTCCTTTCAAAAATTATTTCAGCTAAATGTAGACGGTCAATGTTCTTCTCAAAGTCTATTTATGTGGTGTTCCTCAGGATTCTGCCCATCACTCACTCTCTTTATATTATTCATTAAAGGATTCTAAATTTTTTAAATCAAAGCCCTATCCACCCCTACGCTGATGTTTTTCTCTCTGCTATTTCAAGTCATTCATTAGCGTCCCCAAACCCAAAATTTAACTAATGGGTTTACGGGGAGATCCACTGAGCGCCTAACTTCTGATATTTTTTATAATTTCCCCATGGGGGGAAAGCAAAACCCTTTTTTTTAGTTCAATGCCAAAAAATACCCCGTTTTTTCACCAACCCCCTTAAAATAACCCTTTTTAATTACTTGCTCTTACGGGGGGCATATCTGCCCATGTATGGATAGTTTTTGGTTAAGGGGGGTCCACTCATACAGCTCTCCTAACAGAGTTGAATCATAACTTTTTGTCTCTCAAATCCCCCCCTCTGACTGACTGTTGTCAAAATTTTAAAAACACCGCGGGAAATTTTTTCTTTATCTTTCTTCTTCTATCGTTTTTTCAGCCAGCTCTTCTGAAAATTTCTAATCTTCCTGCCCCCCTCCCGCGGCCCCACTGGGCAAACTTTCTACTTATTCCATACCTATTATGTCCTCTTCCTAAATTTAAGGTTAATCAGTATCTTTACTTTTTCATCCTTTTTACTATTATATTCGGGAAATATATTTATGTATCTATTTTTTCCCTTCCTACAACTTAAAAACAAGAGAGTGACAAAATGCCTTCCGAACTAAATTGGGTAAATCCCTTTCTATTTCCCTTATTGTAAACTTGTAATAGGGCCGGCAACTAAGCAGTTTTTTTTTTCTCGCTTTTTGGCCCTCCTTTGTGATGTAAAAATAGTTATAGTGTTCTTTGCCAGACGGCATGTGGCACACTTCTTTTTGGGGGAAAAATAAAATTGGGGTATGGTGTTGCAGGGGGAAAGGAGCAAGACAGTAAAAGGTCAAGCTGAGAGGGATTGGGATTGGGGTTTCAAAAGGTATTGAAATGCCTTCACATCACTATTGCAAATTTTTTTAAATAAAATATAAAACATGCGCTACTCAAAGAATGCTCGTGTTATATGAGCATTCGGTATACGAAAACTCTATGATACAAATTTATGGTTTCCCCATCTTTTGGTTTAAAGGGAGGCGGTCGCAAAGTGGTTAGCGTCTCCGAGAAGCTTCTCGGTGACCCAAGTTCGTCCCCGATTAGACCAAAATCCACTTAAAAACTTCTGCACCGTCGGGTTTCCTAAAACACCCCATGCTGCCCATGAACTCTACCTATTGCGAGTGCATCGGGGCCCCAAAAAGGGTGGCGGTATGAGTGCTAATCACAGGAGTACTATAAAAATCCTGCCTACGGCACCACGGGCGCCACCAACCATCCTCTCCTCAAGTGAACCTCCAGGCTTAACATCCCACCCCTGGGGGTCACTGCCTTAGGCCTATAACATGGGGTAAAATAAAGAAAAACAAACAAGTCTCGGTTTTGGGGTGTCGAGGGGCCATTTTAACCTTAAAGACCTCCACCCACTTACCCAGCCCTGAAAAAAGCTCTTTTTTCCAATCTCCATCTCGGCGATGCTATCCGGCAGCAGTGGGAGCCTCATTCGGACATGATGGGGGATAGTTCGTTGGGCTGATTATTTTGGGCAGTTTTTTCACGGTGGCCCTCCAATTGGGCCGCTTCAAACCCTGGATTATGGACATGGATGCCGATCCTCTCATTGACGAAATCGCACCCTCTCTTTTACAAAATCAAAGGCTGTAGCAAAATGGGGTGAAAAAGGCGCGGTTTTGGAAAATCAGTGCCCGGGAAATCCTCAAGCTTTTGGGGGAGGCCATATACCGGGTTTCATGCTTTCCTGCTGCCGTGTGGCAATCAGGGACCATTCCCGTACTGGAAAAAGGTGGCTGGTCGCCCCTACTGGGAAAGGGGGAAAGGAACCGTCGGACTGCACAATTACCGCGGTATTACACTGCTCGCGTGCCGGGAAGGTGCTTCCCATCTATTGCTGAAAAAGGATCCGCATTTAATGGGTTAAAGCCAATAATATCCCTCCCGGGTTCACGCCCCGGGAAGCAACTACGGACCGTATCCTAGTGCTTCGTGTCCTGGGGGAAAAGCTGATGTAGTTTTTTGACAAATCTTGCAGCCAATGATAATTTCAAGAAGGCTTCGCTCCGTGCATCGTGATCCCTCTAGGGTCTTCTGAGATTTTGCGGGTTCCTGCAAGGACTATTGGTTTTATGCCTGGCCTGTACTCTGGACTGAAGTGCTTAAAATGTATCCCCGTATATCCTATGATGTATCCAGTTTTTTTCCGTAAAACAGAGTGAGGCAAGGATGCGTCCCTTTCCCCATCACTTTTCAAAACCCTTTTATGGACTGGGTACTGGGCATTTTGCACATCACTTTAACACACACAAAGTGTTATGGGGCTCCCACACACCCCCAATATAACTGATCTTGTGTTTGCCGATGGTTTTAAATAATCTTTGCTGGTCGCTGGAGTCCGGTGATGGGTATCAAAGGCCCTGCCGAGGAGGCAAAGCCCTTTGGGAAATTGGGCTCTTGGCCCAAGAACAGGTCCAATGCTTGGAGCTTATTTTTATGAAACAGTATCTTTTCAAAACGTGCAGCGAGGGCATTGACATTTTGGATAATTTTAAATACCCCCGATAGCGTAGTCCTAATAGGTTCGCGCGTTAGGCGTCGTACGCGTCTAGGGGGGGCGATGTGACGCGCCCTGGGCAAAAGCCCCCACTGATTTTTTGGGTTTACAAGCACCATGCACCACCCGTGGTGTAGTGGTTAGTGCGCGTCTACAAAATCCTGGCCAGGGTTGAAACCCCGGGCGGGGTAGTCGGTGCGCAGCCCACACAGCTGTTCATCCTTCCTTTCGGGTTGGGTCCTTAAAAGGGTCCTGTGCAAATGGGAAGTAACTATGGTAAACCTTTGGGATGTCATACAAGCCATGATCCCGGCTAGCGGGGTTTTCACCCCTACGGTTCAAAGGGGTAAAACGACCGATATACCACCGAGGCCACGCCAGCTTGCGTATGCCCCCATCTTTACGTATTATATAGTAATAATTCAATATACGAGTGGCTCCGTGGAACGTTCTACTCATATAATCAGAGAATACTGTAATTACAGTATTTACGAGAAAGAGTAGGGTGGTGGTATGGACGTCAGACATTACTATAGGGTCCCATATAACAAAAAATTTTTTTTTCTCAACTTTTGGCACCCAATTTCATATGTAAAATGGAATTCTAAGGGGACGATTTTTCTCTTTCCTTTTTTTGCATTTGAGCAATTCTTACTATCAAATCGCACTTTTATATTTGCCCCCTTATCGATAATTTTAAATGGTACGCATGTCCTTTTGGTCCTGTGTATTGCATCAGCACCAATATGATTTCCCAAATGACTACGGGTGGTAAGCTCTTTCTGATCAGTTTTGTTCATCGGGGCCTACATCACGTGTCAAAAGCCTTACTTGGGGCCTAGAACTTGTCCATCATGTCCTTCTTAAGACCTGAAGCAGGGCATGGTCTCCCGGTGGTGGGGCCCAAGCCCGGATAAAAACCCGTCTTTTTGGGCCTGCTGCCCCACCACTGCGCCGCAGCCTCTGTCCCCGCTTCACGACTCTTTTCGGTGCTCTGAGTGTGAATAGAGAATCCAGACCTCGTACGGCTTGACCCAAGGGATTTTCCTGGATCTGACCCCGGACATAAAACGGGTAAATGCCGGCTCGTGCCCCGGGCCAGGCTGCCAGCTGATCAGTGCTGCAAGTGGTGGCGGACAAGTTCAGCTTGGGTGTGATGCGAGGTCTTACACTGCGTCCCAACCTCCTCGCCACCCTCGCTTCAAAATCGGGTCACGGCAACCCTTTCGGTCGTCCGCACTCTTGACTCGCCATCCCCGAAGGGGGCCCAAATTCTGGATGGGGCAAACCCATGCTCCTGCCCCGCACGTGAAGGTCACGCTTTTTGGACCTTCTTGGGCTGCGACCCCCATCACTCTGGCTTGCTTTGAATGTGCTTGGGGCCGTCCTCTGTCTTTGGTGCCCTTGATGTCGTATGAGTTTGAAGTAAAAAACCTGCAGGCAGTACTTGACTGGGATGTCCAGGGTTTCGTTTTTTTGCCAGTCATCCATGTTTTCTGGTCCACATTACACGAGCGACTGGGCTGTGGTGACCATCTGGAGTGGGACCCTTGCCACACTTGTCTCCTGCGCTGGGACGGGAAACGCCCCCTTCACACCGGACCAGCTGGTGGGAGACCTGCGGGGTCGTGACATGTTGACCAGGTATCTCCGGGTATATTTCCGTGAGATCTTCACCGCCGGGCACCCTCTGAACTCTGCGTTTATTTCCTCATTCACGCTGGACAGCAGACTGCACATGGACCCTAAAGCCAGTGTCGATGAGGTAGGCCCGTCGATGCTGGTGATAAGGTGGCGCGGGGGGCAACTCGTTGTGTGCAACACCATATACTCCAAAGAGCTTGCGTCCCACATCTTCTCCAAAAGGGCGTAGTACCACCCTTCCCCCCCGGGTTGGGCCCCAGTTGAGTCACCTTTCAGTACGATCATTTGGTCGGTGGAGTCGATGTCACCACAATCATAGAGAGACTGGCCACCTTTTAAAGCAGGCTTCTCATTCTCAGGTGGCCCCGGGGCCTCGGTACAAAATGCCAAAGGTACCTTCCAGATGGCTCCTCTTCACTGACCATGCTCCTCCCCGATCAAACCCTTTGGGGGCAGTTTCCATACTGTCGGGCAAACCATCGCCTGGTCTTGTCCTTCCCCCCTCGTACCCAATCCACTTTTTGGTACCCTGGGGCTTCCCCTGGTCAAGGTCCCTGGCCGATGCCATGGCATCCTGCCCGGCCCCCCTCAGCTTGTTAGAATCGGGAACAAGGTACGACTGTCTGGAGATAGGGGGCCGTCCGATAATGTCTGGAGGAATCCAAACCCAAGGCAGCAGTAGCAGGGGGCGAACGTCAAACCCGGATGCTTGGATGCGGACTGGATTTCGCCCGTACGTGTTGACCGACTTACCTTTTTTTTTTTGTGATTTGGGGGTTTTGGGTGATGGGACCTTAGCCCTTTAAAAACATATCCGCCCTAAAAACCCCTACGTTGGAAAAATAATAACGGGGAAAATCCGTTGCCGGGAAAAAAAATTTTTTTACCCAAAAAACGAGGCGTTTTTTGTATGGAAGTGACTTTCCGGCGTCTGGGGGACAATGTGGGTTTCGGCATTCGGGCATACTTCCGTAGAGTTTTTAGCGCCCCTACAACTTTGTCGTCAGTGAAATTTTATCGAATCTCGAATTTTAAGTGGCTTTTCTGTGTTTTTAAAAGATTGTATGCTAAGCATTGATTGTTTTATAGTTTTAAAGGCCCGCAACTGCGGGGTTATTGACCCTGTTTTCCAAGATACATATAAAGTAAAACTAAAAACAAAAATTTAAAGATGAATAAAAATATTGAAAAAAACAAATCATAAAGGAAAAAGAGTAATTAAAAAAATAAAAATTTAATTTAAAACATCATAACTTGTTGAGGAGGCCCCTTCTCATAAAGGTATGGACCTTTTTCCCCGGGAAAAACCCCTTTTCTCCCAATGCCAGGGAGAGACGGTAACACCGCCGACCCGGACACCGGGGGGGACAAAATTGCTCACGTAGTCCCCAAGACTGGACACTCGCCCCAAAGTGCCCCCAAAAATTAAAGGGCCCAAAAATCATCACAGTAAGAGGGGGGCAACCCTCCATGAGGAACACATGGGTATTAGTGTTGACCAATACCAATCGTCCCGGCAGTCTCCTATCTCCGGGAACCGCAGTACCCCCAGTCCTCGATATTTTTGGCGTTGGTGCGTATTTTTATTTTTGCCCTAAGAAATCCAACGTTCCTGCCAAATGTTGTAAAACTGTCTATGGATTGCCAGCGTAGGCCCCCCCCCCCCCGTAGCCGGCACGGCAAAAATGTGATAGAGCTGGTCTTTTAGCTGCACTTTTGCCAAGGCATCGCTTCCTCTTACCGGCAACCCTACTGTGCCGGGTCCCCAACAAAGCTGACCGTCCCCTCCCCTTTTGACAAAAAAAGCCAATCCAGGATGGCTTAAACCAGCGGATGGGGGGGTTTTAAAATTACTAGTATTAAAGGCACTACAAGAATCCTAAAAATTGTAAAAGAAACATCCGAAGGGTAAAAATAATCATGAGAGCATAAAAAATACACTTTTTCAGCCTTAAAAACAATAAAAACACTTGGAAAGGTTTGACCTTTTTTTAAAACAGGGGATACGAACCTATAAATTTCCTTCGTCTGTTTTGGGAAACCCACAGAAAAAGACGGGGGACCGAACTCTGATGTTGCAAAAGGGGTCTAAAAACTGGGCACGCTCAGCCTGAGGAGGTAAAGACCCTTTTGAGGGGGAAAGGGGCTTTTGCAAAAGGACATTTCCTTGAAACCCATGCCCGCTGTCGTAGGCCCTATGCGGGCAGATCCAAAAGCGGGAAGGGATACGTCCCATAATAGCTGTCAATCGGAAACCAAAGGGGGGCTTTGGTAACTTTTTTCGCCCATGGTAAGCTGCGACCCAATCACAAGACCACACGGAAAGCTATTAGTCGGGGAGGGTTGGGGCGATACCAACATCTTAACAAGTGACTGGCGTTGAAGATCAAATGGGAGGACCCGCATCCCCAATAGACTTTGGGATGGGGAAAACCTGAACGCCACGGTTGCCAAGGGACACCACATGATGTACCCAAACCCATCCGCATTCGAATGGGTTGGCAGAGGGACACTTCCCTCCATTTAAACTTTAAAGGATAAATGAGCGGTGAAGATAGAGGAGTGTAGCGCGATCAGCCCCCCAGCGGTGTGCGAGAGGCTTTTAGTAGATCCATGGTCCGGAGACGTCATCTTGAGAGCACGAAGGTGAGGTACCCAAATCAGTCTATTGTCAAAAATGAGCCTAAAAACCGGGCTCTTCCCCCACATGGGGATTCTCTTTTCGTAAAGATAAGGTCTGGGTCGGGATGAACCCACGGGTTCTGCAAAAATGACCGCTAAGTCCCTTTGTTGGAAAAAACCCGAAGCCAAAAGATTAGTCGTCCATTACAACTTTATCAAAAGCAAGTTGAAGTTTTCTCCTGCAACCGACATCCGGAAGGGAGCAAAAAGAGATTGATAAATCACCACGATAATGTCTAAAAATCCCCTCTGGCGTACATAAAAAATACCATTGATGGCCCGCGAACAAGCTCACTCAAGACGCTACCCTTTGGGGGATGCCACCTGGGAAACGGGTGTTTTAAAAGGGACGACAGTTGTTGCCAACTCGAACTCTAAAACCCGGTTGGCTAGGAAACTCTGGGGGGAACCGGCAAACGACCTCTTACCCAACTCATACAGAGTTGCAAAATATCGTGTCTCCAAGCCGTGTCGTAGCCCTTTTCAAGGGCGAAAAAAAATTTGGGCCAGGTGTTTCGAGACCGAAAAGCCCCGCTTTGATGTCTAAGGGAAAAAAGCGCTTCCGTGTAGAGTGATCTTACGGAATCCCACTGGAAAGGGGGAAAAAGTTTTCCCGTTCCAAAAACATACAAATCGACTATTTACCCTTTTTTTCGAATAACTTCACAACTGAAGTTAGGGATATGGGCCGGAAAATTCGTCGGATGATGGTCCTTCCCCGGTTAGGGATCGGGATCACCACCCCCACACCCCCAGCTACTTGGGAAGGTTCCTTCAATCCAATCCTATTATAGATGCTCAACAAGAAATCTAGACCCCATCTCTTAGATACAGAGCATCGCATAGGTACATCTCTTGGCCTGGGGAAATGTCGCCAAACCTTCATGGCTTGACATAGCTCACGAGGTTAAAAAAAACATTGAAGATTCCCCGCCTCTGGATGAAAAAAACTATGCCTCTCTGTTCTTGTCCAGTCTGTCCCCCGACTTGGAACCAAGGTCTGTCTCGCCACTGACACAAATGGGAAAAAAATTTTTCTGCTACAGTCAAGGGGTCTGCCACAGGGTCTCCTTAATCGTAGAACTGGGGGGGAGGATGGGGATAAAATTCCCCTTCATTTTCCTCCTCTTTTTCCAAAAATTTGGGCACCGGGGTAGTGCCGATCGTACTTATATAACCCTCCAAAAGGATGCGAGACTCTTTCAAACCCCTCGGTATCTCTCTTTAAACCCGTGAAAAAATTTTTAGGTCTCTGAAATTGGCCGCGAAATGTATTGCTCTCGCACGGCGGGGAGTGACTCCTCGCTGCCCTACTTTTGCCACGAGATTCCACGAATGTCCACGACTTTTAGTTTACCCCCAATTTTTTACTACAAAGGGATTTTTTATTTTGTCACCCCCTGTAGTGAAGATTGCTTCGGGGCCAGTTTTGGGCAAGCGCTGTTAATATGAAGATTTGTTATTGGTAGTGATAACGAGGAAAGCACTAAACCAAATGCACGTAAAAAGAGGGGGAAAGGGAGGGGCGTGGGCCTTCTTTGTGCATTTTGACCATAATAATAAAGTAGACATAGGCATCTATATTTCTATGAAATAAAAGCTATCCTAGGGTTATAGATTCCAGCAGGGAAAGGTAGACAAAGAAAAATAGCCACAAAAGTGGGTACAATTTCGGAAAATTAGAGAGGGAAAAAAAAGAAAANAATAAATAAATAAATAAATAAATAAATAAATAAATAAATAAAAAAATAAATAAAAAAAAATAAATAAATAAAAAAAAAAAAAAAAAAAAAAAAAAGAAAAAAAAAAAAAAAAAAAAAAAAAAAAAAAAAAAAAAAAAAAAAAAAAAAAAAAAAAAAAAAAAAAAAAAAAAAAAAAAAAAAAAAAAAAAAAAAAAAAAAAAAAAAAAAAAAAAAAAAGGAGAGAGAGAGAGAGAGAGAGGAGAAAAGAGGGAGAAGAGAGAGGAGAGGAGAGAGAGGAGGAGGAGAGAGAAGAGAGAAGAGGAGAAGAAAAAAGGGGAGAGAGAGAGGAGAAGGAGGAGAGAGAGAGGAAAAGAGAGGAAAGAGAGGGAGAGGAGGAGAGAGGAGAGAGGAGAGAGAGGAGGAAGGGGGAGGGAGAGAGAGGAGAGAGAGAGAAAAGAGAGGAGAGAGAGAAAAGGGAGAGAGAGAAGGGGAGGAGGAGGAGAGAGAGAGAGGAGAGGAGAGAGAGAGAGAGAGAGAGAAGAGAGAGAGAGACGGAGAGAGGGGGGGGGGGGGGACTGATTGTTTAATAAATAAACTGAAAAAATTCACTCAATTTTGCACAAAGAAAATTTTTGAATTAATGGAAAAAGAATATCACGAGTACTTTGAAGTCATGAAAAGTTTACAAATTTGTAGGCAAAAGAAAATGGGGAAAGAGATCTTGTCAGGGACGAGTTTTTTTGTCAAACTAAATGACAAAGGCGATTTTCGCGAATATTTATTGCAGAACTTTTCAGCGAAAAGTTTTGGGCTTTTCTGTGTTTACGTTTTAAAGGGGGGCTCGCCACTGGTTTTGAGGGGCCGCCAACACTGCCCCGGGCGCCCCCTCCCCTCGAACCCTCATGCGCTGCTGGGGGGCCATGCGCGACCAGATCGCTGCGCCCCCCCCCCCCCTCCCCAAAGGCCATGAAACTAAAAATCGCCAGGGCAGAAAAAAAAAAAGATTGTGAGCGAGCACACCGACGGGGAGTCCGCCCACAGGGGGAGGAGGGAGGTGCGGCAGGGCAGTGGTAGCCGCCGCCCCCCTGCGGGAAGCGATGGATCTAAACATGAGGAGGTCAGCTGAGGGACCGGGATAGTAGGTCGGAACCGACATGGGCCTCAAAGGGCTAAAACATAAGGATCTGCCATTGGTGGGCGTCTGGGAACCCCCCGTCAGCTCCAGGACGTCGGATATCGGGGTGTCAGGTAGACTTATTTTTCATATTCCTCCAAACCAGCTACAATTAAGTGTTTTTCATGGTCAACATAGGTTTTTGTTAAATGAAAAATACAAATTTTTCATTATTTATGGCGTATAATGAGGGTTGTTTACAAAATAGAAGCATTCTTCTGCATTCTTGGGGGGGGGCAGTGACCGATGGTAGCGCTTTGGGTGCTGAACCAATGTCTCGAGTTCGAATTTAAGCCAGAGGCAACTCTTTCAAGGCTGGTAGGGGAGCAGAAGGCCCGAGTTAAGTCCTCAAGGAAGAACTATCAAAACCCTTTTTCGAGTGGCCGAAGCAACCCACAGCAGCATATAGTCTGCCGATTGCGGGTGTGACGGGGACTTAGGGGCTGCATGCGCCTTTAAATGAAGATCTGAAAATACGAAAATGGGAAACTTCACCCGAACCACAGGTGTCACACTAAAAATCCAGCCTGCGCCAATATCGGGCGAGATCGACCAACATCAAGATTCTCCATATTAGTACAGACGCTCTAGGCTACAACGTTATAAAAAAAAAAAAAAAAAAAAAAAAAATAAACCACAGGTGTCCTAAAACATTCTACTAAATACTGTAGAGGAATACTTCAAGGCGGGTGTATGGGTAAAATACCTTCTTTTTGTATGCATGAAGGTAATATTTACCCATTCACCCGCCTTGAAGCATTCCTATACACTCTGCTGTATTTAGGAGAATAATACATGACTCATGAATAATGTATAAATCGTATATTTTCATTTTGTATAAACCTATGTTGACCACGACAACAATTTAAATTTTAGTGGTTGGTGGGGGTAATGGAAAAAAAGTTTCCCGACACCCCCAACCCGACCTGGAGTGACGGGAGGTTCCAGACGACCACCAGATGGGGAGGTCAGCTCAGTTTTAGCCCAAAAGCAGGCGCCCCATAGTGCTTCAAGACTTGACGCGGGCACGGTACACATTTTTCTGAAAACCCCCTAGCATACCCGTGTCCCCATTTTACACAGATGTGATGTATGTAGTATGTATGGTGTGTGTGGTTGTGTGTGTGTGTGTGTTGGGGGGGTGTGTGTGTGTGTGTGTGGGTGTGTGTGTGTGTTGGGGTGTGTAATTTTAAAGAAAAGTTTTTTATTTTAAAAGTACAATTTTTTTTATTTAGATTTATAGATAGTGTTGGTGTGTGTGTGTGTGTGTGTGGTGTGTGTGTGTGTGTGTGTGTGGTGTGTGTGTGTGTGTGTGTTGTGGTATTATATGGTGTGTTTGTGTGTATTGTGTATGTAGTTGTGTGTGTGTGTTGTATGTGTTGTGTGTGTGTGTGTGTGTATGTATGTGTGTGTGTGTGTGTGTTGTGTGTGTGTGTATGTATAATGTGTGTGTGTGTGTGTATATGTATATATGTGTTGTTGTGTGTGTATGTATATATGTGTGTATGTATATATGTGTGTGTGTATATATGTGTGTATGTATATATGTGTGTATGTATATATGTGTGTATGTATATATGTGTGTATGTATATATGTGTGTATGTATATATGTGTGTATGTATATATGTGTGTATGTATGTAGTTATATGGTGATGTGTTGTATGTGTGTGTGTGTATGTGTATATGCGTGCGTGCGTGTGCGTGCGTGCTGGTGTGGGTGGGTGGTTGGGTGGGTGGGTAGTGGTTGGGTGGGTGGTGGGTGGGTGGGTGGGTGGGTGGTGGTGGTGTGGTGGGTGGTTTGGGTCGGGTGGGGGTGGGGGGGTGGCGTGGGTGGGTGGGTGCTGGTGGGGGGGGGGGGGGGTGGTGGGTGGGGTGTGTGGGTGGGTGGTGTGGTGTGTGGTGTGGTGTGTGTGTGTGTGTGTGTTGTGTGTGTGCGTGTGTGTGTGTGTTGTGTGTGTGTGTGTGTGTGTGTAAGAAAAGGTAAAGAAGACTCGTATTATACATTTTGATATATTTCTAGTTTCACTTTTCCTCATTAAATGCTTCAAACTGCCATGGTGGATTTTTTCCTCTCTCTCTCTCTGCCCTTCGTCCCTTCGCCAGGGGTGTGCAGACACACCTCCCGCGTCCTGCTGCCTGCCTATGCCACCCACCATCGGCTTCCTTGTACCCTAACCTCTGGTTCACTGTCTCCGTCAGCATCTCCTGTACCGTGCCGTTTGCTCCTTGGTGCACGTTCTCCTGCCGATAAGACTCCTGATGCCGCCCCTGCAGTTTGCTTTGTGGTAGATTGCTGCTCTGGTCGCGTGTCTTCTGTCCCGCTGCACCAGTTTCAGCGCCTGCCGTCCTCTGCTGTTGGTCTTTCGCGTGCACGTCCATGCGCTCGCGTCCGCTCGCACACGTTGTGCTTCGCTGCGTGTGATTAGCACGAAGCCCTGCTTCGTTATATACATCTATGTAAAGTGTTTCCGTGCTTGGCAATGCATTCTCATTTGCCTCCTGATTGTGTGTGATTATTATTATTATTTTTTCCACTGGTGTCATTATGGCGGTTTTAGTGGCCTCGCCGCCCGCCTGATGCCCCCCATCATCTGGCTGTGCCCGCGCCTGGCGTCCTCCGATCTCCAGTGTTGCCGCGTGGTCATCCCCTCTAGGCTGAAACAGGTGCAGCAGAAGGTGCAGCGGCATATATAGATAGATAGATAGATCTTGACGACGTCAAGGAAATAATCCCCGTCACGATCAATCAAAGGAGATGAGTTCAGCCTGTTGGTCCTGCGGTGCCAGGGCTAATAGGCTGAACTCATCTCCTTTGATTGAACGTAACGGGGATTATTTCCTTGACGTCAAGTAGCAGATGTAATATTTGATCCGGCTTGATTTTATACTTGCAGGGTGTACGCTATGATTATTGATATCCTGTATGTGAAGTATTAGTTCTAGTATGCAATCTTTAATGGACTATACAAGGAGGGTTATATATGGCAGTAAAATGTATATATTATTTCTAACACCTACTTTTGTCTAGACTGTTCTGAGGATAATGTGCATGCATGGATGTGAAATATCTTAACGGATGAAGGAGTAGACATTTATTTAATGGCTGTGCATGTGTAGAAATAAACAGCACATTTGCGGTATCTCAGGACACGCCAGTAGCAACACTTCAGGTCAGAGCTGCCGCGGGGCGCAACAGCGGAACCACTTCACTCATTGCTCGACATTGTCTTGCATGCCACTTTTTTTTTTTATTTTTTTTTTTTATAAAGTTTCTGCATATTATTAACAAGTATAATTATCGGATTAGTGAATTTTCTATTATTGTTGATTTGATTATCTTTTTCTTAATGGTGTCAAACTTTAGTAGTATTTTTTACAGTGACTACCTCATGTAGGTTTCACGGCCTTCTGTAGCTTCCTTATTTTCTTATGATCTTATGTTCTTACATAGATAAATAGATATGATATATATATATATATTTTTTTTTTTTTTTTATTGATTTATATATTTATATATTTATTTATTTATTTTATTTATCAGAGATATGATGTTACGTGTGTGTGTGTATTTACCAAATAGTAGTATACAGGGCCTGAGCTACATGTGTGGTTCTGTCTCGGTATATAATATTATCTAGTCTTGCCTTTAGTTGATGTACATAATTTTTCTATATTCTTTGCTCACGTCACCTTTTCATTAAATAATTCTATATACGTATCTATACTTATATTTCTTATGTATTTTTGTTTAGTGTGTGTAAGGAGGGTTGGGTGATTTTTTGCCACAGATTGCTCTCATTAAAGTAGGTAATCACAAATATTGTATTTAATATGTAAACCTTTATCTAGAAATACCCAGGTGTCACTTTTGAAAGAAGAGCAGCCTGTTGCTACAAGAGGAATTTTCAACTGAGACTTGTGTTCCTTCAGTGGTGATCTTGTTTGGTTTTGCCATTCATTGATGCACCGTTCCTAAACAGTAATTATCTAGTTATGTAGATTGTTTCCTTTCTGAAATGTATAGTTCCATCCTGCGCAGGACAATGGGGGCAGGATTTATAAGGTGGATTTATGCTGGTTTAAGTCAGTAGGTAGATGAGGTAAGAGATTTAAGAGTTGTGATAGATAAGGACCTAATATTTTCAGTTATTTGCAGCTATTGGTCACATGTAAGAAAGTAGTTTGTCACTTAGAGTGGTCGATATCTATTTCAATATAGGCAAAAAGCAAGATATGCTAAAAAAAGTACTGGAAACTAAATGGTTTATTAAGGCTTACTTTTATAATAATTGAATATTTATTTCTGTATAATGCGATTTCCTATGGTCTTATGGAAGTTGATGTAGAAGGAAATAAATGAGTAAATTCGTAAATACTAGGTTATATACGAACACTCGCCGGCATCGGCGAGTGTTCCTATTTTCGGCGACTGTTCCAGTTTTTTTATTTGATATATCAGTACCCAATATATACATTTTAATGAAATTTTACCGTGTTATAAAAGTTTCACCTGGATTTTGTGTGCTGTTTGTTTATTTTACATATATTTAACATTATTTAACATGAATTTAGACGAACTAGACGATTCATTATTTAACTGAATTTAGACGCATTTTTCAACGTCGTTTATTAGACGTCCAACTCAACAGGAACTAAGTGATTCACGGAGAGATGCCACCAAGCACCTAACTTCTGATCTTTCTATAATTTCTGATTGGGGCAAAGCAAACCTTGTTTTGTTCAATGCCTCAAAAACCCAATTTCTTCACCTATCTACTCGACAAAACCTACCAGATAACTATCCCCTCTTTTTCAATGACACTCAACTGTCTCTTCTCACAATGAACAATTCTAGGACTATCCTTTACTAAAAATCTGAACTGGAAATCTCACATCTCATCTCTTGCTAAAACAGCTTCTAAGAAGTTAGGTGTGCTGTGGCGTCTGCGTCCTTTTTTTTCTCCCTCCCAATTGCTTGCTCTCTACAGGGGCCTTATCCGCCCATGTATGGAGTATGTCTAACATGTTTGGGGAGGATCCACTCATACAGCTCTCCTAAACAGGGTTGAGTCAAAAGCTTTTCGTCTCATCAACTCCTCTCCTCTGACTGACTGTCTTCAATCTTTAAATCACCGCCGCAATGTTGCTTCTCTTGCTCTCTTCTACCGTTATTTTCATGCTCACTGCTCTTCTGAACTTGCTAACTGCATGCCTCCCCCACTCCCGCGGCCTCGCTGCACAAGACTTTCTACTCATTCTCATCCCTATTCTGTCCATCTTCCTAATGCAAGAGTTAATCAGTATCTTTACTCTTTCATCCCTTTCACTGGTAAACTCTGGAACTCTCTTCCTGTTTCTATTTTTCCACTTTCCTATGACTTAAATCTTTTCAAAAGAAGAGTAACAAAACACCTCCCGAACTAAATTGGCCTACCCCTCTTTTTTTTATTTTATTCTCTTACTGTCTTCTTTATAGGGACTGGCAACTAAGCGGGCTTTGTGTTACCCATTTTTTTTGTGCCCTTGGCCAGTTCCTTGTGATGTAAAAAAAAAAGAAAAAAGAAAAAGAAAAAAAGAACTGACATTAAGAATTAGGAAGTCAGGTAAAGGAGTAGCAATAGGAGGAGAGAAGTTAGGATGGCTGGCCTATGCTGATGATGTAGTGTTGGTGGCAGAAAGTAAGGATGAAATGGAGATTTTGCACATTACAAACACGTACGGAAGGGAATGGGACCTGAAGTTTAGTGAAAGGAAATTTAAAGTTATGGAGTTTAACAGTGAAGGTAAGAGTCAGTGGGTGCTTCAGAATAATGTCCTAGAAGTAGTGGCTAAGGTGTTTTATCTAGGAATGGAAGTGAACAAGGTAGGGATAGATGGTGAAAAGCAGAGGAAAATTAATGAAGGCAAGGCAAGGAGGATGACAGGCATGATTATAAATGGTGGTAACAGTCATTAATAATTATGAGGTAGGCAGGAGTTTATGGAAAGGGGTGGCTGTACCCTATTGTCTGTATGGGTCAGAAGTGACTCAGTACAGGGAAGGAGATATCATGAACTTGGAGAAGGTTCAGAACACAGTAAGGGCAGATGGGGACTAGGGAGCTTGTAGGAGCACTGTTGTAGAGGCCATATGGGATGTAGCACCTTCAGGGAAAGGATAATTAAAGGAAAACTGGTGTTCCACAAGAAAAATGAGTGAAAATAGATGGGCAAAAAAAAATCCAGAAAATTAGATCAAGTTCCACCTGGAAGAAGGAACTAGAGAGATGGAAAAGGAGAGAAACTGTGGGAGAGGAATGTAACAAGATGGAGATAATAGATATCAAAAAGAAAAGTCAGAACAGGGCTAGTTAAATGGCAGGAGGGAATGGCCAGGAAATCAACGTTGCAGTGGTACAGTGGAAACAAAAACCAGAGGGGGTGACCTGGCATGTAGGAGACTGGGGGAGTAAGTTACTCTATAAAACAAGAACAGGTACACAAGATCATAACATAAGAAACTAAGGAAAGTACAAGAGGCTGGGAGACCTACACGTGGTAGCTCTTATTATTTATACTTAACACTAGCTACCTACATCCCCCTTTCATCCCCATCCATGAAATTGTCTAGCCTCCTTATAAAGCTCTCTAATGACTCCGCACTAACTACCTGTCTACTGAGTTTATTCCAATCATTTACCACCCTATTTATGAACCAGTTTTTCCCTATTTTTTTTTAAATCTACGCTTTTCCAGCTTGAATCCATTACTTCTTGTTCTACCCTGGTTACTAGCCGTAAGAACGTTTCCTACATCTCCTATATTGTATCCCATTATCCACTTAAAAACTTCTATCAGATCGCCCCTTATTCTGCGTCTCTCGAGTGAGTGTAAATTTAATAGCTTCAATCTCTTCTCATAACTAAAGTTACGCATCCCTTGAATAATTTTGGTCATCCTTCTCTGCACTGATTCTAACAAGGATCCTGTCTAATCCATCCTGTAATACGGAGACCAAAATTGATCCGCATAGTCTAGGTGAGGTCTGACTAGAGCCAAATAAAGCTTTAGAATACCCAACGCACTTCTACTTTTAACACTCCTGGCAATTAATCCTAACACCTACATTGAAATTTAATGGAAGGAACAAGGAACTGCAGGATAGGAGAGAAAGAAACCGTAGAGCATGACCTTGTGGAATGCAACATCTATTGGAGCCAGAGGGAAAGGTTGAAATAGCGTCAATACATCGGTGTCGGTGTAGTAACCATGTAAGAGTGGGACAGGAGGCAAGAGTAGGAAGTCTCCTGTGTACGTTGTTAGGGCTGTATGAGGACAGGGAAGAAACAGAAAGTAATGTAAACTTCATTAAAGTGTTCCTAACGTAGTGCTGGGAAATAAGAACACAAAGGAGACAATGAATTAGGATGTTATCTAGTAAAAGGACCGAAAAATAATGAAAATGTCTTAGTATCCCAGGTGAAATAGCCAAGGGAAGAGTTGACAAGTCTGTTGACTAAAAGGAGACAAAGTTTGAAGAGCAGCTACCGTAGATAACACTAAAGTCGCCTAGGACAACTTTTTTTCAGTTTACAGACGTGTGATGGCGTTAATACTTACATTTGTACATCCATGATTTCAGGAAAGTTAGAAGGGGCTATCTGGAGAGTCTGTGTTATTTTGTGTCTTCATCTGTGTCATATTATGACTATAAATGAACAAATTACAAAAATATCGCTAGAGTGGTGGCCAACTAACTATAAGGTCGCCATCTAGTATTTAGTTACCTGAGTGTCCTCCCGCCGTCGTCGTCGCCCCCCCCAAAAAAACGACTAGTGAAATTTGAAACCGTATATACTTTGCAGTACAAAGCATAGAACAACGCTGAAACAGGGTAGATTATACAGTCATGATATAAACTACTGTGTATCATCTTCAGTGGCACATAAAAATCAGTAGTGATATGCTATAATTTGTAATATTTGGCGCTGGCGACATTAGTGCAGCTGGCGACTATAGGTTATCTACGGTACGAACCCATACTATAAGCGATAAAGGTCACAAGAATAAGTTGGGTTGGTATTGACCAAAAGTGTTCCTCTGTGCAAGTTAGGGATCATTATACATGTACACCAGAGTAACTGTATTAAGCTTTTCCGCGGAAAATTTCGTTAACGGGAAAATTGAGGCATAATTTCTGTGCTTAAAATGGCCGCACGGACAATTTACGAGTATGCCCGAATGAGGCACAACACCGTGACGTCACTAGCGACCACGGGTATAAAATATTGTCGGAACCTATATCTAACTGATTAAGGACTGAGGAGTGAAGAAAAGTTGTGAGCATTTAATTACTCGCTATATATGTATTACTTTACTCTCACCACTCAATGTAAACTTTTCGTCAATCGTGAGTCACAGGATTAACCCATTTTCTCGCATTACACTTATGTGCACTCTTAATGTTCAGATCTCTACTCCCCTCTTCACTTACTCTGACACTACATCCTCCTATTATTGTTATTATTATTATTATTATTATTATTATTATCATTATTATTATTGTTATTATTATTGTTATTACTACATCCTCCTCCAGATTAGACAACAGAAGCTAGGGGACCTGCTGGGTTAGTGGCAGGGCCGTTTCTTACTCTATGCTATCACTAGGCGGATGCGCAGGGCCCCCAAAGCCACCAAGGAGCCCACAAAGCAACCAAGGGGCCCCCAAAGCAACCAAGGGGCCCCCTAAGCCACCAAAGGGCCCCTAAAGCCACCAAGGGGCTCCCAAAGCAGCCAAGGGGCCCTCAAAGCAACCAAGGGGCCCCCTAAGCCACCAAAGGGCCCCAAAGTCACCAAGAGGCTCCCAAAGCAACCAAGGGGCCCCCAAAGCCACCAAGGGGCCCCCAAGCTGTCCTTATTTCCTTTTTTTGATAATATAGTCTCTTTTCCTCTTAAGTGCACCAGATTGATGTATTTAGATATTAAAGGTGTAGTGCCCCCCCTTTTTAGCTAGATGTTAATTTGAAGGGCGCCACAAACCTGGCGATTACGCTGCCACCACAAAGTGGGAGACCCCCCACAAATCTGAGATTTTGGAATAATGGGATTACCCGGCACTAATAAATGGGCTTCGCTGACACCTCATAACCTCACGATCAGTACCACATCACACTGCGATTCGCTGAACCCAAAATGATTAGCTGATAATAAAACCGGCGATTACGCTGCCAACACCTGGGCGTAGACACAGGCATTACGCTGCCAATAAAATCGATTACGTACTATACATATTACCGACAAAAAAACCGGGATAGCTTAACAAACGGCATTAGCTCTAATAAACTGGGATTGTCCAAGCTAAACCGGGGCCCCGCTCCACCACAAACCAGGCGATTCGCCCCCATGAAACCTGGCAGTCGGTGCCACCAAAACCTCCGCTTTCCTGCCCCAAAAACCCGATAACGTATCCATAAACCTGTCGATCAAATTCTGCCCCCACAAACCTCGATTACGCTGCCACCACCCCAATAGGGGGAAAAAAAAAATTTCTAAAGATTTAGAGAATTGGGGATAACTGGGACTTAAATGAACGATCGTTAAAGGGTCTATTTATAATCATCACGATCAGTAATACATCACAGCTCCTATGGTTTCACGAAACCCCAAAAATAAATAATGAAATAATAACACCCGATGTGAATTCTCGCGGGCTTAACACGGGCACAAAATTCCAATCTAGTTATTAGGTACTATACATATCTACCGAAAAAACAACGGAGCAAAAACAGGGCCTTAGCTCTATTTTACGGGTGCCCAAAGCTGAACACCGCCTCCGCTCCACTCAGCAATAAAAGGTATCGCCCCCAAAAAACCCTGTGTCACAAGTCGGTGTCCCAACCCCCACTCCGCTCCGCTCCCGGAACACGCCCTGAAACATATACAAGTTACAATCTGTCATGAAAATCAATGCACCAGATACCCTTTAAAAAAAAGTACACACCCCCCCATCCCTTCTAGAGGGTTGCGGGGGAACGACTCCCCCCACACGACAGTCAGTGAAAAAGTCGGCGAGAGAGAGAACACAGCGCCTACCTGTTCCCTTTCCTCGCCTTCTTGGCGTGACGTCAAAATGACTAGAGACTACGGGACGGATATTTCCAAATAAAGGGGGGAGGAGTGAAAAAAAATTATTTTTAAAAAAGGCAATTTACTTTACGCTCCCAACTTTCCGTCAATCGTGATTTCACAGGACGACCATTTCTCGCGTTAAAAAGGGCGTCCCCCCGGACCCCCTTTAGGGGCTTGGAATCCCCCATCTAGTTTTCAAAATGGGGCCCCCAAAAACAGCATTCGCTAGGCCCCCAAAAAGGGTGTTTGGGGCCCCATTTGTAGATCTAGGGGGGGGGTTTCCCAAAGCCCTCTAGGTGGTTCGAGGGCACGCCTTTTAAAATATAAAAGCACAATTGGGCAATTTCAGAGGAAAAGAAACTAGATTTTAAAAAAAAAAAATAAAGGCAGCTTGAGGCCCCCTTGGGGTTTCGGGGGCCCCGTGCAACCGCGTAGGATAGCATAGAGTAAGACCGGCCTGGATATTGTCAAAATATGAACAATGTGACAAGGGCCCCCCGTCTCCCTCACTCCTTTCTTCCTTTCCCAAAATTCTATGTCATCTCCTTTTCCCCTTTTATTAGATGTGCTATTATTATTATGATGTTTTTATTTATGTGGCTGTGTGTTTTTTTTAGGGTGGGGTTGGGGGGGGGGGAAGGGGAGGGTGTTGGGGGTGGGGGGAAAGGGGAAAGGGCGTTGGGATGGGGGAAGGGGATGGGGTTGGTGGTGGGTAGGGGATGGGTGTGGTGGTGGGGGAAGGGAATGGGTGTTGTTTGGTTGGGGGAAGGGATGGGTGTTGGTGGTGGGGAAGGGATGGGACGGATGGGTGTTGGTGGTGGGGGAAGGGAATGGGTGTTGGTGGTGGGGGAAGGGGATGGGTTGTTGTGGTGGGGAAGGGGATGGGTGTTGGGGGTTTGGGGGAAGGGGATGGGAACGGATGGGTGTTGGTGGTGGGGGAAGGGAATGGGTGTTGGTGGTGGGGGAAAGGGATGGGTGTTGGTGGTGGGGGAAGGGGATGGGTGTTGGTGGTGGGGGAAGGGGATGGGACGGATGGTGTTGGTGGTGGGGAAGGGAATGGGTGTTGGTGGTGGGGAAGGGATGGGTGTTGGTGGTGGGGGAAGGGGATGGGTGTTGGTGGTGGGGGAAGGGGATGGGACGGAGGGTGTTGGGATGGTGGGGGAAGGGAAATGGGTGTTGGTGGTGGGGGAAGGGATGGGTGTTGGTGGTGGGGGAAGGGGATGGGTGTGGTGGTGGGGGAAAGGGGATGGTGTTGGGGGGGGGGAAGGGATGGGTTTTGGGTTTGGTGGGGGAAGGGGATGGGTGTTTGGGGGTGGGGGAAGGGGATGGGTGTTGGTGGTGGGGGAAGGGATGGTGTTGGGGGTGGGGGAAGGGATGGGTGTTGGTGGTGGGGAAGGGGATGGGTGTTGGTGGTGGGGGAAGGGATGGGTGTTGGGGGTGGGGGAAGGGGATGGGTGTTGGTGGTGGGGGAAGGGGATGGTGTTGGGGGTGGGGAAGGGGATGGGTGTTGGTGGTGGGGGAAGGGGATGGGTGTTTGGGGGTGGGGGAAGGGATGGGTGTTGGTGGGGGGGGAAGGGGATGGGTGTTGGGGGTGGGGGAAGGGGATGGGTGTTGTGGTGGGGGAAGGGGAGGGGTGTTGGTGGTGGGGGAAGGGGATGGGTGTTGGTGGTGGGGGAAGGGATGGGTTTTGGGTTTGGTGGGGGAAGGGAATGGGTGTTGGTGTGTGGGGGAAGGGGATGGGTGTTGGTGGTGGGGGAAGGGGAGGGGTGTTGGTGGTGGGGGAAGGGGATGGGTGTTGGTGTGTGGGGAAGGGGATGGGTGTTGGTGGTGGGGGAAGGGGATGGGTGTTTTTGGTGGGGAAGGGGATGGGTGTTGGTGGTGGGGGAAGGGGATGGGTGTTGGTGTGTGGGGGAAGGGGAGGGGGTGGTTGGGTGGGGGAAGGGATGGGTGTTGGTGGTGGGGGAAGGGATGTGTGTTGGTGGTGGGGAAGGGGAGGGGTTTGTTGGAAGTGGAATGTGGGTGGGAACGGGGGTGGAGTTGGGGTATGTGGGTGGGGGAAAGGGGATGGGTGTTGGACTGTTGGTGGTGGGGGAAGGGGATGGGTGTTGGTGGTGGGGAAAGGGATGGGTGTTGGTGGTGGGGAAGGGGATGGGTGTTGGAAGTGGGGGAAGGGGATGGGTGTTGGTGGTGGGGGAAGGGGATGGGTGTTGGTGGTGGGGGAAAAGGGGATGGGTGTTGGTGGGTGGGGGAAAGGGATGGGTGTTGGTGGTGGGGGAAGGGGATGGTGTTGGTGGTGGGGGAAGGGGATGGGTGTTGTGGTGGTGGGGAAGGGGGTGGGTGTTGGTGGTGGGGGAAGGGGGTGGGTGTTGGTTGGTGGGGGAAGGGGATGGGTGTTGGTGGTGGGGGAAGGGGGTGGGTATTGGGTGGTGGGGAAAGGGGATGGGTGTTGGTGGGGGGAAGGGGGTGGGTGTTGGTGGTGGGGGAAGGGGGTGGGTGTTGGTGGTGGGGGAAGGGGATGGGTGTTGGTGGTGGGGGAAGGGGGTGGGTATTGGTGGTGGGGGAAGGGGATGGGTGTTGGTGGTGGGGGAAGGGGGTGGGTGTTGGAAGTGGAGATGTAGGTGGGAACGGGGGTGGATGTTGGGGGATGTGGGTGGGGGAAGGGGATGGGTGTTGATGTGATGATTGTTGGTGGTGTTATGGAGCTCCCAGGTGGTCTACAAAGGTGAGGTTCAACAAACAGTGAATAGGGAGAAACTGGTTCACAAATAGGGTGGTGAATGATTGGAATGGAGTCAGTCGTCAGGTTGTCAATGCGGAGTCTATTGGGGTCTTTAAAAGGAGGCTGGATAAATTCATGGATGGGGATGAAAGGTGGATGTAGGTTGAGTTAAGTAACAGGAACTACCACGTGTAGGTCTCACGACCTCTTGTAGCTTCCTTATGTTCTTATGTTCTTATGATGGACTCTGGGTGGTTTGATTTTTTTTTTTTAATTACTGATTTAAATCATTACCTCATCATTATTGGAAAACAGAGGGGAAAGAAGGAAAATTAAGCAAATGGGCTTCATGAACACCAATTTTTTATTTTTTATTTTTTAATCTTTATTTGACTTCCTATTGGGAAGTCAAGTAGCAAGGATGACTATGAAAAACTAGGCCGAACAGTATGATACAGCAAAGTCATGAGAAGATAAGAGCATAAGAAAGTAAGGAAGCTACAAGAGGCCGTGAGACCTACACGAGGTAGTTCCTGTTCATAAGAACATAAGAATATAAGAAAATAAGGAAGCTACAAAAGGCCGCGAGGCCTACACGTGGTAGTTCCTGTCACCTAACACTACCTACATCCACCTTTCATCCCCATCCATGAACCTATCCAGCTCCTCTTTAAAGCTCCCTAATGAGTCCGCACTAAATACCTGTCTACTGAGACCATTCCATTCATTCACCACCCTATTTGTGAACCAGTTTTTCCCTATTTCCTTTATAAATCTACGCTTTTCCAGCTTGAATCCGTTACTTCTTGTTCTACCCTGGTTAAAAGCCGTAAGAACTTTTCCTACCTCTTCTTTATTAAATCCCTTTATCCACTTAAAAACTTCTATCAGATCACCCCTTACTCAGCGTCGCTCGAGTGAGTGTAATTTTAATAACTTCAATCTCCTCTCATAACTAAAGTTACGCATCCCTTGTATCATTTTGGTCATCCTTCTCTGCACTGTTTCTAACAAGGCTATATCCATCCTGTAATATGGAGACCAAAACTGAACCGCATAGTCTAGGTGAGGCCTGACTAGAGCCAGATAAAGCTTTATAATAACTTCCGCACTTCTACTTTTAACACTTCTGTAATGAATCCTAATACCTATTGTCTATTTCTGGCCTCATACATTTTCGTGCTAATCTTCTCTGTCGGGCTTACACAGGCACAAAAGTTCGCTAATACTCATTATTAGTAGCTAGCTATACATACTCTTACCGAAATAGAATCTACGGACGTAGCTATAACAGGGCTATTAGCTCTATAATACCTGTGTCGCAAGGGCTTGACTCACGCTGCATCCGCTCCAGCTCAGGCAATACAGCAGTTCTGCCCATTGAGTATACAGCGTGTGTCAGCAAGTCGGTGTAGCCACCACCACTCCTGCTCCGCTCACAGTAACCACGATCGCCTGATACCATATACACGAAGTTACAGAGTCTTCATGAACTAATCAATGGTCACTTTAGTACCAGATATCGCTATATACAGCTAGCACAGCTCTGACTGGCTACTATACGCTCTAGGAGGTTCAGGAACTGACGGACCCCGCACACGACCATGCCATGGCCTAGAAGCGCACAAAATACACTTAAAGACCTTGGGGTGTCATTATATTTTTTTTATATCTTATGTATTCTTTTTGTTCTGATCCAAATCGACGGAACTCTGCCGCAGGGTCGCGGAAATTCTGTCGATTTCGCGCTTAAGCGGTGCAGCACTGGAGCGTCACGATCTGCTCAATGACGCGGTATTAGCAGAGTCGGAGTCTTCGCTAACTGTCTCATATATTGCTTACGGTATGCTATAGAAATAATCTTTTTATAGGTGATGTAGACATATGATTGCTATTGGTGATGGATATATTCAATTCATTAATGAGTAAGAGAGATGAATACAAGGGCAGGTGACTCATCTACGTCTGGCAAGCGCGGCCTTGGCAGGCATGCAAACACAGCAGCAGCATGACCCTTGCAAGGTGGATATCAATCTACATACTTCTTCGAAGGGAGATTAGAGTCTTTGGTATTATTTTATGTAGGGGGACGAGAGACCGGCTTGAGGATATCCTATGATCCTGTGCTTATCACAGCTGGTAGCTTATTGGTCTTGTCTCTTCAGGAAGGCTACAGTGAGGCGGCATAACATGGCGGTTTTTAATAAAAAGTTTTCGAGTGGGCGGCGCGTCGCTGGAGGCCGCCAGGCATGCTTACCAGGGCCCTGTAGGTTTTGGTCAGGTATTAAAACGTTCTATTACTCGTATTATACAACTTTAGTGATTATGGTGATATGTTATATATCTTGTCATTATCTTGAAATCAAATGTAAGCAGCGCTGGTGGCACCTTAATATAGGGTGATATTGAAAGATGTTGACGGATAGAGATGACTGTCTGGCGGGTCAAAGTGACGGGAGAGGCCTTGCCGGGCGGGCTCTCCATATCACAAGATAATTCACTATTTCTAACGAGACAGCACAGGACACACCTCATGGCACCTTCTACCGCATGCCATAAACACTAGCAACGACAGGCTCTCTTACATTTACATGCTTATCTTGGAGGGAAAAGGCAATGTAATAACTCCTTAAAACGCAAGCATATCGAATAACCGAGTAATTAGTTGAGTATGAGCGGGACAAGGCTTGTAGAGGCAGTCTGGCATGTCATTCTTCCCCGGAAATTATATTCTCGCATGACGGTTGTGATTGGTCGAGAAGTGTTTAAAAAAACGTTTATCATTTGCTGTAGGCTGATGACGCGCTCTGATGACGCTCATTACTCCGCCTTAGCGCAGTCAAGGGCGCCTGTCCGACACGTTAACGACCGTAAATTGGGAGGCTTTGTACGCTTTCGTCGTAGGAACAAGTTCGGAGTAGATCGTGCGTTGCTGGCCCAACTACGCTGTCTTGTTGCTGGGCTCTTCGCTGCCCTAGTCAGTGCAAGGTCGTCGAGATAGGAGAGCCTAGAACCCCTATTCTGTTCCCTTCCATCGCCTTTGCCGTGCGGAACAAGTGACTACGAGACTATAGCGGATGCGGGCAGGGAAGCCAGCAACTAAATGTAGTTGGGCTGAGCACGACGATCTCTGCCGAACTTCGTTCTAACGATAGAAAGGCTTGATCAAAGGTCGCTCCCTTTTCGTCAGTCAAGCCCTCGTCGGAAGGGCGCTGACTGCTAAGGGCGAGTAATGAGCGTGCATCAAGCGCGATCATCAAGCACCCGCTTTTCCCTTTCCTCCTGTCATCTCAAACTAATTCTCGTTGTATTCGGAATGCTTGCGTTTTAATGGAGTTTTAATGTATGCAGTTATATGTAGAGATGTATAAGTAAGGAGCCTGTGTGCATAGTAGTTTTGGTGGTAGTTAGGCGTGTGTGTGGGTTGAATAGTGAATAGTTTGTGATATGGGGAGGCTGTCCGCGGCAAGGCTTTCTCCGTGCTCCTCTGCTCGCCGCCATCAGGAGCGACTCACAAATCTGAACATATTTACATCACGCTATATTAAAGTGACACACGGTGCTTAGCTTGATTATAGATAATGACGAGAGATTATAGTTTTTACTATCATCTCACCTATAAGGAATGCACTATGGACCAGGTGTATAGATAACGAGTAATATAGACGTTTAAAATCCTGCCCAAACTCAGCATGGTCGGAGGAGGCTGGCGCTCGCAGAGCCGCCACTAGGCTAAAACGAATTTTGAGTAAAAAACCACGCATTTATCCGCTAACCTGTGCCTTCCTTAAAGTAGACAGTCTATGGCTCTCGCTTTACGCTGTGATAGCCGATAGGATTACTGCACGCAGGGATCATAGGAGTCGCTGAAATAAAAAAAACAAGGGGTTCTTCGCTCCCCTTAGTTCTAAATATTACCAAAGTACATCTTACTCCCTTGCGTGAAGTTGGTGTTGATATCCACGCTGCACGTGCTCATGCTTGCTGCTGCTGCTTGCTGGCTTGCCGAAGGCTCGGCGCTGCCAGACGTAGATGAGTCCCTTGCTTGTATTTCATCCTCTTTACTTCATAATATATGAATATATATATACATCCAAATGGCAATCATATTTCTACGATTCACCTATAAAAGAAGATATTTCATGGCATACCATAGCAATAATGGAGGTCATGTCTTGAGACTTCGCGACCTCTGCTAAAACCGGTCTTGAGGGGCAGTCGTTGTGCCAGTGGGGCACGTTAACGACGAAACTCCGAGCGAATTTTCGCGCGCTGTGGTTCCGTCTTGACTAACGCTAAAAAAAGGTCTTTTTTAAGTGTTTTGTGGGGCTGTGCGTGCCCGGGGGGCCGGATATCTATATACTCTCTAAATCCGTTAATTGGGAGCGGAGGAGTTGAAGAAATATTACTGTTATATATAATGGCTCATATATTAACTTTTACCGACTCTAGACCAATCTTGCACAGAGCAGCGTTCCGTCTAATCGTGAGTCACTAGGACTGACATGCACTTTCTCGCGCGTTAGCAAAGGCGTGCCCGGAGGCCACCTTAGGAGGCTGATCGCCCCGCTTCATATGTTTTATAGGTACGCTCCGCGACTTAGCATTTCGCATAGGCGCCCTCATAAGGCTGTTTTCTGTTTAGGGCACGTTGCCTATTTTGTAATCTAATGGTGGGGGGTATTGCCAAGCCCTCTAAGTGTTCGAGAGCAACGCCTTTATTATTATTAGGAATGCATGGTCAATCTGTGCTAATTTCAGGAGAAACAGAGAACTTTTAGATTTAGAATAAGAGAAAGGAGAGATAGATGGCAGCTGGGGGCCGCTGCCTTGGTGTCTTACAGGGGGCGTCTGTGTCTTAACCGGCGTAGTGCTTAGCATAGAGTGTAGAAGACACGAGTCGCGCTGACTGGATATGTCTATAAATGTATGGACAATGTGACATATGTGGCCGCCAGTCTGCGCTCTCACTGCTGTTCTTCCTTCCAGAGGGCATTCTATGCTCGTTTCTTTCTTCTCCCCTTTGCCTCCTTGTATTAGATGTGCTATATTATTTATGATGTTAATTATTAATGTGTGCTGTGTGTTTTTGTAGGGTGGGTGTTGAGGGTGGGGGAAGCCAGGGGTTATGGGTGTTGGGTGTTGGTGATAGGGAGATGGGTGTTGGTGGTGTGGGGGAGAGAGGAATGGTGTTTGGTAGTGGGCGAAAAAAAAAATAAAAAAAAACGAAAAAAAAAAAAAAGAAAGGGGATGGTGTTGGTGGTGGGGGTATAGTGGGATGGGGTGTTGTAGTGGGGAAGTGGTAATGGGTGGTGGTAGTGGGGGAAGGGATGGGTGTTGAGGGGCGAATCTACAGGGGGACAGGGGACTGGGTGTTGTGGTGGGGGAAGGAATGGGCTGTTGGTAGGGGGGGAAGGGGATGGCGCTTGTTGTGGTGGCGTAGAGAAGGGGATGGGATTGGATGTGGGTGAAGAGATGGATGTTGGTGTGTGGGGAGAGGGAATGGGTGTTGGTTAGTGGGGGAAAAGGGGATGGGTGTTGTGTGGGAGGGAAGGGGATGTCGTTAGTGTTTGGGGAAGGGGATGGGCGTTTGGTGGGTGGGGGATAAGGGGGATGGGTGTTGAGTGCGTGGGGTAAGGGATGGTGTGTTGCGTGTTGTGGGGGAAATGGGGGATATGGAGTTGTGTGGGGGAAAGGGGGATGGTGTTTGGTCGGGCGGGACAAGGGGATTGGTGTTGGAAGTGGAGATGTGGGTGGGACGGGGTGGATGTTGGGGCTGTGGCTGTTGTGACAAAGGGGATTGGTGTTAGGTGTTGGGATAGAGTGAATGGTTTTAGAACCTGTGGTGTGGGGGATAGGGGGATTGGGATGTTGGTGTGGGAGTGGAAGGGAATGGGTGTTGGTGCTATAAGAAGGATGGTAACGTGGGTAAGGGTGTTGGTGTGTAAGGGCAGGCGCTGGGGGATGGTGTTTGGTAGGTGGCGTTACAGGGGATGCGGTGTAATGGTAGGTGCTGGGTTTCGAGGTTTCATGGGTGTGGCACAGTGGCTATGTGGGGGTGGGAATCGGGGGGTGGATGTTGGGGGTATGTGGGTGGGGGCCAGACGGAGATGGTGTTAGGTGGTTCCGCATTGGGGAGGTTGTATGGGTGTCTGGTGTGGGCGGCACAGGGCTGGGTGTGGTGTAGGGGTGCCCAGGGTGGCGGGTTGGTGGTGAGGGGCACGGGGCTGGTGTTGGTGGTGGGTGGAACGGGATGGTTGGTGGGGTGTTGGTTGGTGGGGCAGGGGGTGGGTGTTGGTAAGTGAGATGTGGGTCGGGAACGGGGGTGGGATGTTGGGGAAGGGGATGGGTGTTCATGTGATGATTGTGTGGTGTTATGGACTCCAGGTGGGTCTACGCAAGGTCGAGAGTCTAAACAACACAAGACGTGAATGGTGAGAACTGGTTCATAGCCGAAATAGGGTGGTGTGATTGGAGTAGAACTCAGTTCGTTCAGGGTTGTCAGCGCAGTCTATTGGGGGTCTTTAAAAGGGAGTTGCTGGGTTATCAAGATTGCAATGATGGGATGTATAGTGGATGTAGGTTGAGTTAAGTTAACAGGAACTACGGCACTTGTAGTCTCACGGCCTCTTGGCAGGGCTTGTACGTTATTGTCTTTATTGTTTCTTATGTTCTTATGATGGACTCTGGTGATTTGATATTTTTTTTTAATACGTGAGTTTTAAATTCTGAGCTCATCATTATTGAAAAACTAGAGGGAAAGAAGGAATAATAATAAGCAAAATACGGTGCCTTCTATGAACACCAAATTTTATTTTATTTTATTTTTCATTTTTTTATTTTACATTCCTATTGGGAGAGTCAAGTAGCAATAGATGACTATGAAGAAGCTACTATGCCGAACAGTTATAGGAATTACATGGGCAAAGTCTATGAGATAGTATAAGAACATAATGAAAGTAAACGTGAAGGCTCAGGAGGCTTGGAGTACGTACGAAAGCAGCAGGTTTCCCGAGGTAGTTCCTGTTTACATTATTTGGCACAAGAACACTAAGTAAATTAAGGAAGCCTAGGAAATAAATAAGAGGCCGCGAGCCTACAGGATTGGTTAGTTCCTGTCAGCCTAAACACTACCTACATCCATCCAGGGCGGGCCGTCGCACCTTTGCATGCCCCCCATCCATGATACGGCTATTCCAGCTCTCTTAAAGCTTTGCCCTAATAGAGTCTGTCATACTTAAATAGCGCTTTCGTGACTGCGACCATTCCATTCATCTCCTCACCCTGATTTGTGAGCCATTTTTGCGCTCGCCTATTTCCTTTCTAAATCTACGCTTTTCGTTCCAGCTTGAATCCTTACTTCTTGTTCTATAGATCCCTTGTTTATTAAGCCGTGTAAGACTTTTCGCTTACTCTCCTGTTATTTAACTTTTCCACGTAAGAACTCGGGGGTAAAACTCTTATGCGGATCGCCCTTCTTTCTGCTCTCTCGAGTGAGTGTAATTTTAATAACTATCATTTGCCTCCTCTCATAACTAAAGTTACTGCATCCTTGTATCATTTTGGTCGATCGCTCTCTGCGCTGTTTCGCACAGGCTATATATCTAGTCCTGTAATATGGAGACCAATTAACATGAAACTGGTCGCATAGTCTAGGTGTAGAGCTGGACTAGAGGCTCTAATATAAGCTTAGAATAACTTCGCACTTCTAACTTTAATTGACTTCTGGTAATGATCTCCATAATACTCTATATTAGTTCTATTTCTGGCCTCATTACTATTGCTCTTCCTGATAGGGCTCCGGAGGTCTGGCTCACTCGCTCACATCCAAATCTTTTTCACAAAGCACCTCTATCTTTTCTAGCGATACATTGCTTATGGTGTGTATGCTATTACCCAGGATATTGTTTCTACCAACATTCATAACGCTGGCTATCTTATCAGAATATTAAAATCCTGCTGCCATCATCTACTGTCTCATCAGTAGTCGTTAAGCTTTATCTAAGTCTTCGCCTGCAATTGGTTTACATGCATTGACTAGTATCGCAATAAACCTTAGGCCTAACTTAGATCATTCGAGCTTAAACTGCTGGATATCAAGCACTGCTATATACGCGCTACTGATCCATTTCAGGCGTTGATGTAACTAAAAAAAATAAGTAATGTGACTGCCAAAACACAGACCCTTGTGGAACCGCCAACTTGTCACCAGTTCCCCTTCAGATTTAGTACCACCATTTAATTGTAACCTATTTGTTGCGTATTTCTTAACTCAAGCTGCTGATCCTTGAAGAAGCTTCCGGGGGCATCTATCACATGAGGCCCTAACGCTTATTTGTAAGTAGTCGCTCTATGGTACTATTGTCAAAGTGTCCTATACTAGAAGCGAGATGCTTCTTATATCATAATCGCTGATCATATAGCTGCGTCTCATAAACTGTTTTCTGATATTACGAATCTCAATAATTTGGTGAGAGCACCGATGACCTCCCCTTGGTGAGAAATCGCATGTTATGAATCATGATCAATTACTATGTTTATCTAAGTGCTCTCTAATTTTTTTTTATGCACAAAATAAAGATCGACTGAATAATTTAACACGCACACACATCGATGTTAGCTAGGGTTTATCGGGTGCGTATAGTTTGACTTTAGATCCTCTGTTCCCTCCCTCTCTTAAATTGGAACACATATTCCTTTCCTCACAATAATGGCTATCACAATTTCGCTCTATCTCACCGATTTATAAAAAAAAAAAATGTGGAGCTCACGACTCAGCTAATGCGAACCTGCCTGCTATATCCTTTAATATCTTCCTGGGATACACTTCATCTGGTCTAACGGCAACTAATTCTCATTGTCTTGGGGGGGGGGGGTTTTATATAACTGGCTTAGAGACGCCGCTTTGGTCCCTTTTTGTCGCCTGTCCTGCTACTTTTAAATCTCATAATTGCTCTCAGCGATCTGCGAGTTGAAATTCTTCACGTGTCCTTGCCATCACAGCGTTATACTGTTCTTTGTTACCAATCTGCTTGCACCGTAAAATAAAAGGTTTCTCTGTTTAGCTCGCATTTTTGTGTTTGTAAAAATTGGGTGGTCATACCATGCTTGAATGAGACTCTTTCTGTGACCTTTATTTAGGGCCTAATAAAGCTGAATAATTTCTTGCTGTCCGTCATAATTATATTCCTTACATAATGAAAGGTATAAAATCCTCCTCAGGGCCCCGTCGCTCTACTTCGCATTGTTCTATCCTCATCTTAATTACCCTCGAATCCATCAATCCTGGACCTTCACTTCCCTGTCTAACCGGCTCTAATTATTCTCCTCAGCAAACGACTCACTTTGCCATATCTAACCGCGCTAATACCCGTTCCGAGGTGGGGGCCTCTCCTGTCCTTCTATAATTGCCTTCTCGCAGCTGTCATCGCTCTGTCGCTTATCCTGGTGAATAGTCTTATTCCGCTCAGCATCCCCCACCGTCTTATCAATGACATCTCCAGGTGTCTTCTTAAAAAAAAATCTGCATATTGGCCTTTCTGAAATTATGGTATTCCATGCTTATTGCCATTTGGGCTCCTGGTAATTTTTCAACTTCCATTTTTAAGGCTAATCCTTGGATCTCATAATGGTCGCTATTATCTAAATTCCAGCCGACCTCCCATGTGTAATCATACTAATCAGTCTCTGATTTGTCAGCAATAGATCATAGAATATATCCTCCTGCTGAGTAGTGCGCCTTGATTACTGACATTAGGAATTATCCTGGATTATAATTTAAACATTCATCTGCGTCGCTGTCACCTATGATATTAAATCCCCTAGTGCTAGTTATTCTAAGATTAAAATCTCCCACCACGCATTAGGTCGTATTTATTCTGCTAGTCCTTGTTTATTTTGCTTCGCTATAGAGCTGAATCCTCTATTACATAAAGATTTGGAGGGGCCTATACACTCCTACACGCAAAACGCATATTCATCAGTTCCTCCGTAACGCTCTACCCATATAATACTCTATGGCTGTCTATCTGTTTTTATAGATATTTTTTAAAAATTTATTTAAGGCACAACACTGCAATGCATCTCTTGCATAAAAGGCGCACTCCTCCAGCCAGTCGTTCTGGGCTACTCTGTCTCTTCTTGTGAAATACACTTATACCGCTAGCTATCTATCGACTTGCAGGATGCAATACGATTTCCTTGACTATTATCCTAACCCAATATTTCTGTTAATGCTACTATAATCATAAATCGCTGCGATCACTATTTGATTCGGGCGTCTCAGGAAATCATGATCTTTTTTTGAAATAGACTGCTCTGACAGTTTGTGATAGTTAAAACCTTCAATGCAACTATCTCATCTCCTTATGTACGTAATTCTTCCCTATCGTTAACTTATAAACCGCCTCCTCTTCTCGTCCGTTCTTACTAGATCACTTTAGTTTCCTGGCCTTCTCAAACTACCATCCTAAGTGGCGCAAGTTTCCTTAGCCCGTAGCGCGCCGGCCGCACCCAATGTCTAAACGGCCCGGTCTCATGCTTAAAAAAGCCTGCTGTGCATGCTACGCTCTCCCTTTTGTTTGATTTTGTAAGGCTATTCAATCAAGCTTATCTGAACTCGCTTCCTCCGCAAATTGCACCCCATCCTTGCGGTATGAGTGGATTACTTGCCCGAAAAGAGGTCGCCAGCTGTCTACAAAGGGCGCCAACCATATGCTTTTTTGCAATGAAGTGCCTAGCCGTGCAATTCATTTCACTACCCTGGTAGTACCACGAAGTCTCAACTAAGCTCTTGGTAAGACTACCAGCACACCACAGGGAACCGCACCCTTTTCCTAACTTACCTATCAGCTTCCTTGGACAGGTTTGCCGTTACAATTCCTCTACTTCTACACATCTACATCATTTACCCCTATCGCTCCAGCAGACTATGGGCTTTTTCTCATATTGTGGTCTCGCCATGGCACTCACTATCTTGTCACTTACATAACCTATCCCCTTTCCTGGGTAATACTGCACCGACTTCATGCGGCTATGCCTTCCCTGTCACGGATCCATGCTGTCGAGATGCTAACCTGACTGTGCAGCGCACATGCTCAGATTTTAACGCTTAGGTAATGATTGTATGCGTCTTATCCTTCCTACCTGCCGTATATCCCATCTTGCAGCCCCGTAGAGGTTACGCTTGAAATGAGTATTCGCTTGCATCACACAACAACTCTGGTCATTAGTTTACCATTTTCTATGCTCTTCGGTTGGGGCGGCTTGCCATGATCAACTACCGTTCGGCAATACACCAATCCTTGGTGACTTACTAGGAACCGTTAGTAAGATCGCGCACGAGTCACACTCTCGCTGCTGGTCAGCCCCCTGACAGATATCATCCTCGCATGTGTCGCCTCTCGGGCACTCACTCCACTTGAGACTTCACCTTCCACACTTAAGAGGAACGTATCTCTTTTCCTGCTTCTTCACAACGCTTTTCAATCGTCAGCAGGAGTTCTACTGTTGGCGTAAACTTCTTTTCAGGTCTCAGATCTGCCTTTCCTAGAGATAGTCTATAAAGTCGCCTCGTGCGCACACCTTCACTACAATCTCTACTCCCTCGACGGCCTTCTCCTCCTCTACCACGACTAGCTTTAACCTCAGTCTCTCCTCCCATACTGTCCTAAAACAACACTATCTGAGCTCTGCAACCCCAGGCTAGAGCACCAACGACTGCCACTTCTCTCGTCACGCCTCGCACAAACAGTCGCATCACAGTGTACGGCAGCCTTACTTCTAAATCCGACAGGCTCTACGCGAAAACACAAACCTCACTTCACAGCGGTAGACGTCAGGTTGGCAGGCTATTTTTGTGTAGCTGACGTCTCATCACAGAGCATGAATGTTGATGATGACCTGTTCATATGTCCACTAGGAGTTATTAAACCAGTAGGCTTAAATTATATCATTTGGTGTGTCTGTGGGGGTGCCGGTGCAAAGGCTTGGGGGTCAGGACGGTAGGACATGCCCACTTAAGGATCGATCCGCGCATGGTCCATAGGAGCCGATAGAATGGAGTGCAGGGCCAGTCTGGATGTTGTTTTCCGCGAGCTATCAGTGCATGCCTGGGCCAGCCTCTTAGTATATATTATACGCTTATATATAGAATATGAAGATGTACTAAGTGAGGTAATAAACTATACTATTAGAGTATAAATATACTAAAGGGCCTAGACGAGGGGGGCTAGACCGGCTGGCAATTACGAGTCGCGAATTAACGCGCTTATATATGCTCCTAAGGCCTAATTGATGTAAGAAACAGGTCGCATGCACTAGAAATAAAAATATTAGAATTCATGTCTGTATTTGCGATGTTATATGCTATTTTTAATTCTACTCATGTCTTCCCTTTTTAGTTTTATAAAATATGCTAAAATCAATCATCCCTGTGATAGTTAGATTTCGATGTAAACATCAAATTGAAATTTTTTGTATTTAAATCAAGATAAATGCTGATTCAATAAATAATCGTGTATTAATCAATAAATCAGATAATTTGTTTTTTTTGAAGAAAAAATTAAACAATCAACACCTCTGTTTGGAGTCATCAAGCAAATGTGTCATATTATAGAACGAAGTCCGCAGTGCAGTATGCATTGGTATTATATCAGTGGGCGAAAGAGTTGGCCGTACCTATAGAAGCGAGCCCTGAGGTAGATGGTGTTTATTTTTTTTGATTTTTTTGAGCATTGTGCCTATACGTCGCTGTAGGACAGGTGTGACTCCAGGGGTGGGATGTGAGATCCCTGGAGAGTTCCATACAATTGAGGGCTGTATGGTTTGGGCCCTTCCGTCGGCCGGCGTTGTGGCGGCATGGAGGATTTTTACTAGTGACTGCCTATGATTAGAGGCTGTCGTTATGCCGACCTTGCTCCCAAACCTCCTTGTCGCTCCGATGCACTCGCAATCCAAGCGGCATGTAGTTGATGGGCAGGGCTAATTGTGGTGTGTTCTTAGGCCTACTGCGAGCGGTAGCATAATGATTTTGGCTTTCTTCGGATCGACTCGGGTCTACCTGAGCACGCCAGTCGGAGTACGCTAAACTCATCCCGTCTGCTAGCCGCCTCCCTTAAGGCTGTCTTGTCTTTTAGTGCCTGCAGCAGGAAAGTGATAGGCTGATGGTCTAATGGTCGCCCTAGCACGTCTTTGCATGTGATTTAGCAACGTACAAGATCAATACAGCTCTACAACTAATAGGGGTCTTCCAACACTGTATGTAAGAATGACTGCACATGACTTTTTCACTCTTGGAAAGATGTCATCTCATCCTACCATATGGATAAGCATTACCTTATATGATGGGTGCATGTGTTTTCTAAAACCTTTTCACTCTAGCTCACTCCACGTTTTGACTCAGTCAAATTGTTTTTGATTTGGTGCGCGAAACTTACCGGCCACCAGCAAAAAGACCCATCAGCGTGCAGGTTTTTTCCGGGGAATACTTCCGGCGATTCTGCCCCGGGGAGAAAAACCCGGGCCATTTCTCCGCTATTTGGCCCATGTGAACCAGGCTTGGGTAATTCCCATTCTTTTTGGTCATTACAATTACAATTACAATTCATTACAATTGGATGACTTATCCACTACTCAATTACATTACATTACAATTAATTACAAGGAATTGAAAAAATGTAAATTACAATTACAATTACCCCAATTTTTAAAATTTTTCCCAAATTACAATTACAATTACAGAAAAGCTAGTGCTCAAATTACATATTAAAAAAAAAATCATAGTATAACTTAACTAATTGCTGATTTATAAAATAATAAAATTATATATATATATTATATTATATATATATATATATAATTTTATATAATATCTATTTATATATATATATATATAAAAATTTTATATATTTTATATATATTATATATAATATAAAATATTATATATATATATATATTCTATATATATTATATTATATTTTAATATATTTATAAATATATATAAATATATAGTATATATAAAATTATTATATTATATAAAAATGAAAAATCTTATATGATATATTTTAAATAGTATTATTATATAATATATGATATATATTATATTTATATTAAAATAATATATATAATATAATATATTATTTTATATATATTTATATCATATTAGGGAAATCCCAGGCGTCACATGGTGGATTTTTTTTGCAAGAATCAATCGCACACCCCTTTATTTACTTCCCATGAAGAAAAAAAAAAAGGGGCGAAATTCTTGACTTATTAGGAGGGGAAGGGTCCCCTCATCGCCTTGTTTATTTGACCCTATATGAATACCACCGATTATATCCAAGAACATCTCCCCCTGTCGGGAGTTGAGACAGCATTTCTAGGGGTTCATTTCTCACCACTCCCCACACCACACAGTCTCCGCTGTCTTGTAGCCATATCCTCAAAAAATAAATTTATACAATTAGTATAGGTAGAGAGTATCCGTTCAGCAAAAGTAACACATGCTTTGAGGGGACTCTTAAAGTAATTGTCCAGACCCATTTTTTTTTTTTGCATATAATGTTGAATGTTCATTCAAAACACCTAATCCACAAAAAATAATTAAATTTTTACGCCCCTTTTTTCCGTAAAACACGACTTGTAAAAAGCGCTGGAAAAAAAGTTTCATCCCTCCAACAGGCCCAAAGAATATTTTTTGATGACGTCACACGAGGAGTTTCACCGAGAGAGAAGAGAGAGGGGGGGAATGCTGGAGTCCTTCAAGAATCTCTATTATTCACTCTACTTCATCCTCAACAAAACCACCCACATCCCACAACACCCACCCCCGTTCCCACCCCCAATCTCCACTTTCAACACCCATTCCCCTTCTCCCATCTCCAACATCCATCCCCTTCCCCACCACCAACATCCACCCCCTTCCCCCACCACCAACAACCACCCACTTCCCCCCACCACCCCACGCGCCCCTTCCCCACCACCAACACCCACCCCCTTCCCCCACCACCAACACCCCCCCACTTCCCCCACCAACCCCCTCCTTCCCCCACCACCAACACCCACCCACTTCCCCCCACCACCAACACCCACCCCCTTCCCCCACCACCAATACCCACCCACTTCCTTCACCACCAACATCCACCCTCTTCCCCCCACCACCAACACCCATCCCTTCCCCCACCCCCAAACACCAATCCCCTTCCCCCACCACCAACACCCATCCCCTTCCCCCACCCCAACACCCATCCCCTTCCCCCCCACCAAACCAACACCCACCCACTTCCCCCACCACCACACCCGCCCCCTTCCCCCACTACTAACACCCCACCCACTTCCTCCACCACTAACATCCACCCACTTCCCCCACCACTAACACCCACCCCTTCCCCCACCACCAACAACCACCCCACTTCCCCCACCAACCAACACCCGCCCCCCTTCCCCCCCCACCAACACCCACCCCCTTCCTCCACCACCAACACCCCCCAAACCCTCCCCCACCCCCAAACACCCAACCCTTCCCCACCACCAATACCCCCCACTTCCTCCACCACCAACATCCATCCCCTTCCCCACCACCAACACCCATCCCCTTCCCCCCACCAACACCCACCCCCTTTCCCCCACCACCAACACCCACCCACTTCCCCCACCACCAATACCCGCCCCCTTCCCACACCACCAACACCCACCCACTTCCTCCACCACCAACATCCACCCACTTCCCTCACCACTAACACCCACCCCCTTCCCCCACCACTAACAACCATCCCCTTCCCCCACCACCAACACCCACCTACAACCCCCCCTAACACCCTCCCCCTTCCCTAACCCCCAACACCCACCCCCGTTTCCCTACCTTCAACCGAAATGCACCAACGTCTCCGACGCACCAACATTTTTGTACACATTTCTCACCTATTGGTCTGATACGTGTGCAAACTTCTCTGGAGAGGCACAGCCTTCTTGCTGCACCCATCAGGATGCATGTATATGCCATATCGCAAAAAATCTATCAGAAACACCCAAAATTCTTAAAGTACTATGTTTATTGCCTAGATTTACGTGTATTTCTATGAGCACGGGGAGGGAGGAAGCTCCTGGCTGACGTCCACCGTCTGCCAGATGCCTGTAGCGTTTTCGAAGCTCGGGAATTTACAGATTTAGATTGCGGATTATTCAAAAACGGCTGACTGGATGCAAAAAATGACACATATTGTTGATACACTCGGGAATGGCTATATTCTATGGCTAACTACTACTATGTTTGTAGGGGTAGGTTTAGTGCTTGAAAAGTAATCCTAGGTTTAGATCGTAGATAGTAGTAAATATAGATAGCCAATCGTAGCATAGATAGTAGTTTAGTGCTTGATAGTAGGGTCATGTTATGTGTGTTTTGTAATGGTGGGAACACAGGGTGGAGGTTTATTGATTAAGAGGAGGAGGGTTTATGGAACTGTCGCCGATAGGAACTGTCGCCGAATCATCAAACGAGAACTGTCGCCGACAGTGGAACGGTCGCCGACGCGGAAATTATCGGCGACAGTTCCATTTGGAATAGATGTAAAGGAAGAGTAAAGGCTTTATGGAACTGTCTTCTATGGAAGACTATGAAGATTCTGTCCCCAACCCAGACGAAGCCCATGCTCGGGGCAGGTCTAGCGTTTCAAATGGGGCATCTATATGTAACGCGAGAAATTACATTAATAGGGGAAGAGATGAAATAACACATAAGTATCAATAAGCTAACGAGGAATTTTCCTCCACGCCTCAGCCCTGAATCACTGGTTAGGCTTATATTTTAAGCCAGTTGTAATTAGAAACGTAGCGAAACGAGGTGAGAACGGGGATTCTAGGTTAGGATAATTTTAGAAGCAGCTCGACGTTCATTGAGTTAAGTCGCCTGTGGGGAGGTGATATTCTCACCCTTGGTAAAGGTATGTTATGAAATGTTTGTTAACTAGAGATGTAGACATGAATTACTGGTGATTCCTTTTGTTGACCAGGACTAATGAAGTGTATTACTTAGGGTCCCAAGATAGGATGCTGTTGGCGGACCAGGGGGCCAAGCGCTCACAAATTAGCAGAGGGGGCAACTACAACATATTACAGCCAGCCGTGTGAGGACAAGGAGAAAGAAGGAAATAGAAAAATAAGTGAGAGGGAAACTTTGGAAGTGGGATAAACTACATTATATTAGGATAACGACTTGAGTATTACATGTGCGTATCGTTAAAGTGGTAACAATGCAACCGAAGTTACCAAAGATAGTAAACTATATTAGGATAACGACTTGAGCATTACGCGTGCGTATCGTTAGGAGGGAAGGAAGACTTAATATTAAGATAACTTGTGAATGTATAATTATTACCAATTACAAGCAAAGGGAATAATATATTTATGATTACTTATTAACGAATTATTATTTAGATCCAAACAGTAGCTACTTACCTTTTTCTCACATCTTTTTATATTTATTCATTTATATTTTTTTTCCCACTACATGTGGGTGGTGGCAGCAGAGTAACCAGGACTGTAGAGTACACTCCCAAGGTGGGCACTACATAATGGTGACAACGGTGTAGATGGTCATTTTGACCGCTACATATACAACTTGACAAGTTGACGCGCATCAGTAGCCGTCGAGCTGTCCTGCCCTACCGTTTCTTTTTTACTGTCAAAGGCTTATTTCTATTATTTACAAGGATTTTTCTTACTATTGCTGGATTATAATTAGTATTATAAAGATCTTTCCTTGTATGAGAGGCTTATAGTATCATTATCTGGCTCTCTCTGGTGTACAAGTCAGCCAATTGATGCGCCTCGAAGCGGTAGAGGTCACAAGAAGAAGAAGATCACGCCAAGGTGGCGTACTACGTGTGGAGGAATTTATGGTGGAAATTAATATATCTTTCTATACCGCCCCATCCTCTCCTCCCAAGTATATTGAATATGTGATTTTCGGCTATAAGGGTTGGGTTAGATGAGATGTGGGGTATTATTTAGTAAGTTGATATCAAAAGGAATAACTTGGCACTACTTCAAAGTGTGTGGAGCGGCGGTGATGAGGCCCGGGTTAACGGGGAGGGGCGTGACCTACCGCCTGGTGCCCATAACCACTAGAGTCAAGAACATAAGGAAACTACAAGAGGCCGGTAGTCTTACGTACACGTGGTAGTTCCTTCAACACATATGCACATTACCTACATCCACCTTTCATCCCAAGAACTATTTTCGAAGACAACAAAATATTTTTTTCCTATTTTCTGGCCTCTTAAGTCTGTCATTAATTTTATTGATGCCAGTGACCACCAGAATTTGTAATTGAATGGTGGTCAACTGAGGGTTGCCAGATTATCTAACACAGTTTTTCCCAACCTGGGGTAAATTTCCCCCTGGGGGGAAATTTCAGGATTCTAGGGGGGAAATTTATCCTGAGGGACACCTAAATTACTAGCATTTAGTCGACAGAAAAAAATCTCTGAGAGTTCAGAGTTCAGCTATTGACTTCTTTTTTCTTTAAGTGTATATATATATAGAGGAATATTAAGTGAATGTTCATGCATATTTCTTCAGTCTCGTAATGGCATTTCTTTAGCGTGTTTTACTGTTTTACATTTGATAATATTATAGAACAAACATTTACGAAGATTACAGTATATCATATATACTGATAAACCAGTCTATATGATGCGTATATATATATATAAATATATATATATATATATATATATATATATATATATATATATATATATATATATATATATATATATATATATATGAATCCGAGCGGCCCTCCGACTTCGGGCCCATGTGCAACAGGCCGATATTCCGTGCGCAGTCCAGGGGGGGCATTTTGGAACACTACTAAGACCATCTTAGGGGACTAAGACCATCTTAGCGCTAGGTGGACATTTTCGGAAGCAAATTTCGCTCCGCCTAAGACAGTGCAGCGAGTGTAAACTAAGGCAGGGTTGGGGTCGTCTTAGCCCGCAATTTTCTTCGTCACCATAACAACAATGGTTATATTATTGGTTATATATTATATATTTTAGACTGTATATAGTATATTAGGCTGTATAATACATTATGTATAAATATATTATATATAATACTATATATATAGGGGTGGGCTGGGTGGAATAGATATGATTTGCGACAGAAACGGTTAGCAGATTAATTCTAAACATATCAAAACTCACCAGAAAAAAGTTTCGTTATTCACGATAATATCACATACTGGCTATGATGTGTGTGTGGAGGATGAAAAGGGAGAAGGAAGAGGAGGGAGAAGAAATAATAGAAGAAAAAAAAAGAGAGAGAGAGAGAGAGAGAGAGAAGAGAGAGAGAGAGAGAGAGAGAGAGAGAGAGAGAGAGAGAGAGAGAGAGAGAGAGAGAGAGAGAGGAGAGAGAGAGAGAGAGAGAGAGATCCCTCGGCGTGTTGACAATGCACTGTGACTGTAGCAGAAATACATATCTGGCAACTCAAGGAGAAGGAAGAGGAGGGAGAAGAAATAATAGAAGAAAAAAAAGGAGAGAGAGAGAGAGAGAGAGAGAGAGAGAGAGAGAGAGAGAGAGAGAGAGAGAGAGAGAGAGAGAGAGAGAGAGAGAGAGAGAGAGATCCCTCGGCGTGTTGACAATGCACTGTGACTGTAGCAGAAATACATATCTGGCAACTCAAGGAGAAGGCAGAGGAGGGAGAAGAAATAATAGAAGTAAAAAAAGGAGAGAGAGAGAGAGAGAGAGAGAGAGAGAGAGAGGAGAGAGAGAGAGAGAGAGAGAGAGAGAGGAGTAGGAGAGAGGAGAGAGGAGAGAGAGTAGAGAGGAGAGAGAGAGAGAGAAGAGAGAGGAGGAGAGAGAGAGAGAGAGAGAGAGTGAGAGTGAGAGAAAGAGAGACTCCCTCGGCGTGGTATACGCCGAGGTTTGTTCATACGTATTTCCCGTTAAATACAGACTTGTGTCGCGCACGCTCATTGGTTAAAGTGGAAGTGGTGGCACTAAGAAGGTCTTAGCCTTACATGAGGCTAAGATGAACTCCGAAAATGCTTCCTTAGTAGTCTTCTTGGCCCCGTATAACTAAGTCGGTCTTAGGACGCTAAGAGGGTGTAGTTTAGAGCCTCTTCGAAAATGTCCCCCCAGGTATACAGTGGTCTATGATATAGAGGATAGTGTCTATATACTTGTTATTAAGCNCTAATTTTTGCCCGTTTTCTTACTTCGAACGTATTGAAAGAACCTGTTCGGTTGTTTGGATTCTTGAATTTTTTCTTCATACTCGCGCTTTTTAACTAATTAGTCCTTTGCAGCGACTTTTACGTCGTTGTATTCTTAGAATCGCAGTTGCATTTGATCGTTTGTAAGCTTTATACGCTCGGCCGCTTTCTGTCAATGATTTGTTGGATCTCATTATTCATCCAATTTGGTCTGTTTATTTTATTCAAACGTTTTTCTTACCATGGAACATGTTTTTCCACCATGATTGGAGTTTATTAGTGAATTGCTTTTACACTGTTTTCGGCGTTATTACCATTTAGTAGGTTAATCCATTCAACTTCGCTTAGTACCCTGCTGATCTTCGTGAAATCTGCTTTATTATAATTTGGGACTAATAACCGATTTTCTGTGATATCTACATTGTAATTTATGCCGTATCTGATTAGCCTGTGATCACTGTTTGCCAAATGTTCACCTATATCGCAGTAATCAATCAGATCAATGTCGGTAGTGAAAACTAAATCTAGGATACTATTATCCCTTGTAGGCTCACGGACCACCTGATTTAAATATACTTCGTTCACCATAGGAGGAGGAGGAGGAGGAGGAGGAGGAGGAGTAAAGAGGTGATCAGGTAGTGTTCTCTTCGTGTCTTAATCAAACCTTATTGTCGTGTTGAAATCAGATATCTTTTTGTCCAATTAAGACACATGATCCAAAGTTGAATTCTATGTCACGTAAATACGGGGCTTGGCATCTAGCGTGCTATATTTAATTTATTTCTATTTGTTTCTATCCTTGACCAGATCCTTGTGATGTAGACAAAATTAGAAGTAGAAAAGAGCAAGATGTAGGAGTATAACATAGACATTTTTTCTTTACCTGTAAGAGTCCTGATCCCAACTGCGTTATCCTCATGGCCTTGTTGCAGACGAAGTGCCACGGGAACGCCTTACAGAAGCTGCCAACGCCTATCTTGGAGTCCTTCGTGTTGGATGAGGAGGCGGCGGTGGTGACGGTCAGAGGCGACGGCACCTCCCCCTCACCACCACCAACACTGCCACCCTCTACCTGGCCGTTCTGAGCACTCGTCCTTCCTTCACCACCACTCTCACCACCACCAGCAACACCATCACCACCACTGGACGCACTGTAAATCTCCTCCGTCGAATACTTGAAGTAGAACCTGTGACTGGTCCGGTTGCCGTTGGGAGTATCGCACTTGTCGCACGATACCCTCACGTCCTTAGCGAAGATCTGTTGACTCACGCCCTCGATGATGCCGCCGACGAAGTACCTGATTGGCTCTCGATTGGTGAAGAAGTGCAGCACGACTTTGTCCCCCTGACGGTTGCAGACGAGGCTCGGCACGTCGTTCTTGGTTCTCATGTTGGCGTTGGTCTTGATGATGTCACACAGCCCCGTCAGGTTAGTAAGAAAGCCCTCCAGGTCATTGCCGAGACTCTGAAGGGCCTTACCATACTGCCGGCGACACCCCCGTAGATATTCCCTCCCAAGACGACGCATAAACTCCTCTTGGTCGACTTCTGCGGCGGGAAAGAAAGGTCACGAATTAATATACCAGCAACGGTACATATGTAGTGAATCACGAATTGTCCATTTTTTAACGTTCAAATATATATAATGTTAACATTTTGTAATGACGGCCTTTGTACAAATACATCTGTAATGCTTCTTAGCTTTCTGAATCTGTCCTTAAAGAAATAAAATACGGGTTTCAACAAAGCAGGTGAAAGTTAATCTTCTTCAAACATAAAGGCGTCGCAAATGTATGTAATTAATTCAGTGCAGAGCTGAGATCAACAACACAAAATCCAACGTAAAAAGAGCGGAACAATATCATTATCCCATGTTTACTTTGTGTTTTTGCCACATATACGTATATATAATAATCTCCCTCCGCCACTATACATAACAACTCTCTGGATTAGATCAGAACGCGTGAACAAATGATAAAAACGATTTCCTGTCGGGCTTAAAAACAGACCAGATAAAGAAGCATTCGAGACATCAAAGTAATATACTTTTTCATTTTCTAGTTAGAGTCGCGGGTTATGGGATGGGATTATAAATATAATGATGATGGTAATTGTGAAGATGCTAACTAAAACGTTGGGCTTTACAGACGATTAGCTTTTGTTGTTATATAAGACTTGGGTATTACTGTTCGTCCTCTACAGGAAATGTGTACCATTACTGCAGTAGTAGAAGTAGTAGCAGCAGTAGTAGTAGTAGTAGTAGTAGTAGTAGTAGTAGTAGTAGTAGTAGTAGTAGTAGTAGTAGTAGTAGTAGTAGTAGTAGTAGTAGTAGTAGTAGTATTATTAGTATTATTATTATTATTATTATTATTATTATTATTATTATTAGTAGTAGTAGTAGTAGTAGTAGTAGTAGTAGTAGTAGTAGTAGCAGCAGCAGCAACAGCAGCAGCAGCAGTAGTAGTAGTAATTGTAATAGAAGCGAACGGTAGAAAACAAAGTTGAAGTAGTAATGTAATGATGGTAATGCAAATGTGATCGGAAAGAAGATATTTTCTCAGAATGCCTAATAAATGAAACAAATTTGATTTTCAAGTAATGAATCACGAGCGGTAATAACATACATCTCACGCACAAGAGTTGTTTGTAAGCGTGGGTATTGTAGTAGATTGAATTTAAATATACATTAGGTAAGGGTTAAAAAAAAGAGAAGGTAATGGTGGCAAAAATGTAAAAAAATAAAATTATAAAGGCTGTTTTCCTGAATTTCTGTCTTATTATGTTCACCGTCTACCACTACGCACTCCTTTGGAAAGATCATCCAATTAGGGTTGAAGCTGGAGAAAATGCTTTGGAGGCGTTCTTATTACCAACATTATCATGCCTTGTAATTATATTAAGCAACGCTGCTGATATTGTAGGTCTTGAAAAGTAGTATTAAGATGTCAAGAAGCTGTAGCAATAACATTAATAGTAGTATTAGTATTAGCAACAATATCTATGAGCATCACGGTAAAAGCAATAACAATAATGATAATAATGATAATATACACAGTAATTACATACCACCATCAGAGGATTAGAGAAAAATACGAGTAGCCTACTTCTGCTGAAACAAACGAAATATTCCACATAATGTATTCTTTTGAAACGAGAGAGAGAGAGAGAGAGAGAGAGAGAGAGAGAGAGAGAGAGAGAGAGAGAGAGAGAGAGAGAGAGAGAGAGAGAGTGGGGGGGGGGAGAGGGGGGGACTCACCGAGCTGCGTGATGAGCGTGGTGAGCAGGTCGTCCAGGTGAAAGTCGTCCCACTCCCTCACGCTCTCCGCCACGATGCTCAATTTCCTCCTGCAAGTACATCACGTACTATTGTGTGTGTGTGTGTGTGTGTGTGTGTGTGTGTGTGACATAGATAGATAGATAGAGAAAAAAGAAAGAAAAAAAATCTATACACGTAACTCCGGTGGCGGGCAAAAAAGTTCCTCAAATATTACTTTAATTGATCCTCCGAATAATTAATCAAGAAGTTGACCTAACCGTGAGGAAAAAAAGTTGGAAGCCTCGTAACGTGCGTATCTCTGAGTATACCAATGGAATTGATTTACTGAAACTCATCGGATTTAAAAACAAAACGAAACAGAAGGCAAGGATGAAGCGTGTTTCAGTGAAGTGCAGAGACGTTGGAGAGGAATAAGACGATGAGGACTTAGACTATGGACCGGCTTAGATAAGTTATTACAATCGGAAATAGTCGGGAGGAGTCAAGTTGGTGATGGATGCAATGGATAAATGCAAAAATATGGATCGCAATTAGCGATCTATAACTAGCACGAGCGGAGTAGTGACTGTTGTTTGAGGCCAACGGTAGTTAGCCGCCTGGCCTTGTGCTCATCCTCGCGACTGCCAAGCGAGGTGACTACGTAACCCCAGGCTGGGCGGTTGGCCGTTCACCGTTCACCGTTTACTTCTGACTGGCCCACAACCTCATTACAACTGGGTAATTCCTGCTGGATACTATACAGACGTCGCTCCATCCGTCACCCTGTGGTCTCACCCCGTGACGAGCCCTGACAACAGCAGTAAACATCACAGCCCTGAGGTCGTCGTATACACATCATGTCTATTATTAAGCGTTACAATAAACTAGTGGTTATGGGCTACCAGTGATTTAGTTCCATCCCTCACCGTAACGTTACACTTCCTCTGGTTTGCCAGGAGAACAAGCTGGTGGTGCACATGGAGGTGCGCGTGTTGGAGCCACCGTCACCTTCCTGGTGGACAGCGGCGCCAACGTGTGGGTGTTGCCCTTCAGCGTTGTGGAGGCGGCGGGAGCCCCTCAAGGCCTGCCTCAACAACTCGGTGGCCCAGTACAGCCCCACCATCCACGGGGTCTTGCGGGAGCCCCTGCAGTGTTCCAACGGCCTACAGCTGAGGGTCAGACTGGTGGTGATGTCCCCCGCCATCCCCATCTTGGGGCTGGAGGCTCAGTCCTCCCACAGGTGTATACTGACCTGCCGCCGCCTCAGGCCGTCCCTGGTGGTGCCCGAGCTTCAGCCTGCCGTGGCCGCGCCCTTCCTCACCGGCGCCACGCGCGTCACCTACACCATCAAGGGGCAGCAGGTGTCCGCCCTGCTGGACACCTGCTCCATCTGCTGCTTCATGTCATGCAGGCAGGCAGAGAAACTGCGACTGAAGGTGCATCGCGTGCGCTGTAGCGGCGCCGCCACCATCACGGGCACGGTGCCCATCGTGGGCTACACCAGCGGCGTCAACATCACCTTCCTGGGCACCTCAGTGACCACCGCCTTCGCCATCAACGAGGTCGGTGAGAGCGTGGTGATCGGTCTCAACCTCCTCCTCGACGTCAACATCCACCTCTGTTTCGACGCCAGGATCCTCCCCAAAGGCGCGCACGATGCTCACTGAGGAGGGACGCCGCCCTTGTCTGTCTGTATACCTTTCATTCACTTGCTTTATTTCGTAAAACTCTCAGAAAAATAAAGTTAAGTTGGTTGTCAGAGTGTGATAATGAGGCACGACCGTCCACGTCCCATGATGAAGCACCGACGGACAAGTGAGTCACCGATCTTCGTAAGGCTTCCTGTAATGCGCGCGTCGCTTAATCAACATATATCGGCTTAATATGAATGATTAAACAAATGAATAATTAATCTTGACCGTTAACGTATAATCATATTTATAGATATTATCTCAACACACACTACCAAAACATCTCCATCACTGATTAAATTTTCAACACAAGACTTTTTCTCTTTCGTTTCAAGATCAACTTTTGAATTTTTTCGATTAAATTTGTCATTAAGCCTGTAATTGAGTTTTCTGTCGTGTGTGCCTGCAGGTAATAGCCAAGCTCCATCCCCTATTATCCTTCATTTTCTTTGAACTGAGGAAATGAGAGAGTGCCGCGGAAGGGAGACCGACGACCACACGGCTGGCAATGACGGCTGGGAGAGGGTTAGAGAGAGGACAAGGAAAGGGTGTTTTGAAAGAGAGAGAGAGAGAGAGAGAGAGAGAGAGATGAGAGAGAGAGGAGGAGAGAGAGAGAAAGAGGAGAGAGAGAGAGAGAGAGAGAGAGAGAGAGAGAGGGGAGAGAGAGAGAGAGAGAGAGAGAGAGAGAGAGAGAGAGAGAGAGAGAGAGAGAGAGAGAGAATCCTGAACGATTACTGCTTTAATTTAACTACTTTTTAACTCATTTATATGCTTAATAACTATTTAGATAAAGAGAGAGAGAGAGAGAGAGAGAGAGAGAGAGAGAGAGAGAGAGAGAGAGAGAGAGAGAGAGAGAGAGAGAGAGAGAGAGAGAGAGAGAGAGAGAGAGAGTGTGTGTCAAAAAAAAAAAACCTACCCTTGAGTTCATATTCCTCATTCACTTCCAAATAATTCCGGGAACTATTAGCTTCATTCCAGGCAGGCGATGCGTTTGGTCTCAACCTTTTGATCGCCTCCCCCTCGCCGGGTGTTAAGGACACCTGCTCGCTATAATGGGTCGAAGTCAGTTGATAATTACCTGTCCCTTCCATTCACACGCGAGGGGAAAGAACCGGAAGGTGAGGAAGAGAGACATAGAGAGGAAATGTTTGGAAAGCTGTATACACTGGAGAAAAGGTCGGGGACTTCGAGGAGCGGAAAGGAGAGAGGGTTGAAAGGGAGAGAGGGGTGGAAGGGAGAGAGGGGAGGAAGGGAGAGAGGGGGGAAGGGAGAGAGGGGAGGAAGGGAAAGAGGGGTGGAAGGGAGAGAGGGGTGGAAGGAGAGAGGGGTGGAAGGGAGAGAGGGATGGAAGGGAGAGAGGGGTGGAAGGGAGAGGAGGGGAGGAAGGGAGAGAGGGGAGGAAGGGAAAGAGGGGTGGAAGGGAGAGAGGGGTGGAAGGGAGAGAGGGGTGGAAGGGAGAGAGGGGTGGAAGGGAGAGAGGGGTGGAAGGGAGAGAGGGAGGAAGGGAGAGAGGGGAGGAAGGGAGAGAGGGGAGGAAGGGAAAGAGGGGTGGAAGGGAGAGAGGGAAGGAAGGGAGGAGAGGGGTGGAAGGGAGAGAGGGGTGAAAGGGAGAGAGGGATGGAAGGGAGAGAGGGGTGGAAGGGAGAGAGGGGGGAAGGGAAAGAGGGGTGAAAGGGAGAGGGATGGAAGGGAGAGAGGGGTGGAAGGGAAAGAGGGGTGAAAGGGAGAGAGGGATGGAAGGGAGAGAGGGATGGAAGGGAGAGAGGGGAGGAAGGGAGAGAGGGGTGGAAGGGAGAGAGGGATGGAAGGGAGAGAGGGGTGGAAGGGAGAGAGGGGTGGAAGGGAGAGAGGGATGGAAGGGAGAGAGGGGTGGAAGGGAGAGAGGGGAGGAAGGGAGAGAGGGGTGGAAGGGAGAGAGGGATGGAAGGAGAGAGGGGTGGGAAGGGAGAGAGGGATGGAAGGGAGAGAGGG
>JACEEZ010015480.1:10000-17500 GCA_016584305.1 Chionoecetes opilio | reverse complement strand
GGGGGCCCTTGAGGTGCCCCCCCAGCCACAGACACCGTGTTGGGGGGGGTGGGGGGCATGGAGGGGGGCATAGAGGTGGGAGGTATAAAGGTGGGGTGGAGGAGACAGGGGATGGGGGGAGGAAGAGAGGAAGAGATGGATGATGTGTTTGTGTGTGTGTGTGCCTTCCCGCTCGTATCCGATCCGAATCTGTTTCGATCTCGGACTTGTCTTACCCAGTGTTGTATGATGATACTACTGCCACGAATAACAACGCTGAAGTGTTATTTAATATATGTATAGATAATAACCTGGTGGTGGTAAACAACCTTATGACCCCTGATAGACATTTCATAAGTAATAAGACATATAAGAAGAAAGACAACTGGATATCCGAGCTTGACACTTGTGTTGCCTCGCTTGACATGTTGAAGCATATACATGATTTCAGAGTAATACAGCGGAATGATCTCCCGTTCGACCATGCCCCGATTGTTATGACTGTTTCGTATAGTGGCACTGACTTAGATGACATTATGTGTAGGGCGGAGTCGCTGGGAGACCATTCGGAGCTTCATCGCTCCCTGAGTAGACCCAAGCTCAGTAAGAAGCCTGTGAGACATGGTAACATTGTTAAAAGCGAGTTTGAAGATAACCTGCGGCAATGTGTTTTACCTGTTAATTGTGATGTGAATGTAATGGCTGATAGTGTGACAGAAGTTTTGTATGAGTGTGTGAGGAAAAGTGAGGACCGTGTGTGTCACAATATTTACAGTGATAATAATTTGGATAGATGGGAAAGACTGTACAGGATAAGATGATCGAGAAGGAGAGCGATGACTGGAAGGGAATGTAAATGTGAGCGTGTTGGGGCAGTGAGGAAAAGAATTTGGAAATACTTTCCGACGGCTGTTTTTTCAANTTCTTTTTGCTCAGGACAAATTCTTTCCTTAGATCTTTTTCCAAACCTTCTAAGCCTATATACAACTATGATGACTTTTGTCAAGACTAAGGTTAAACCCGTTTCCAACAAATACACCAACGTATCCCAACAATCACTTGCTCTCTCTAAAGCTGATATGCTCCTATATCACAATAAGTCAGCTTCCACATTTACACTTGACGTAGGTGACATTGTGTATTCCCTTGTTGCAATCAAACAACTCCAAATTAGACCATAAGTTTGATGGCCCCTTCCGGGCCCTAGCTCAGGAACATGGGAAAAAGGGTTTTCAGTTGCTTCACTTAACTGACGGAAACTAGGAAAGTTGCCCACCTTGTTTTCCCTTTAAGAAAGTTTCCAAAGGCCTTAACTGTGAGGACCCTAACCCGTTCCTGCTGAATCTCACCTCCCTCAATCACAGCCTCAACCCAGTTACTTCTACTACTCCGTCACCAGCTCCCCAATCCTCTGGCCATCGTTTTTTCCCTTTCCGTAGTAGTGTGAAGTAGCTCCTTCCGTTTCTCTTTTTTTCCATGTCCCTTATGATGTAATTTTGTACATAGGATTGTTTTGGGCCTCAATATTTTTTTTTCGTACTCATATGTCTGTGTACCATGCCGGTACCTTCCACGATTTATGTTTTCCACATTATTTTTTACGAGTACGTATCCTTTTCCTGTGTCTTTCTCCTATTTTCTATTCTAATATATATAGATAGGTATGTTTTTGTTTCGATACCCCCGGGGGGTATCGAAACCGGTTCTTGGGGGTATCCAAAACGGCATCCTGGAAAATATTAATTTAATAATTTCGTGCACTGAATGGTGACTATAACTAACTGGCAACTACGAGTAGGATGCCTTGGACGTAGGTACCTTGCGGATGTTTTCAGTCACCTCAACACCGAATTTTTCCATCCAGGATACGGAGGGAACAAAGTGAGGTAGCCAAAAGGTGGTGGCATTCAAGAGGAAACTGGGCCTGTGGAAGTGGCGAGCAGAGGCGGGAAAGTTGGTAAATTTCCAGAATTTGGATGCACGAATCGGGGAAGGAGAACCTAGTCAGGATCTTATCAACAACGTGGTGGTCCACCTTTCAACATTAGGAAGGGAAATGGAAGAGTATTTCCCGGCCGAGAGGGAACCAAACCGACCTTGGATCGTCAAAAACCCCACCTTGCAAAACTGGATGATGAAGATGACCTCGAGGTCCCGGAGAACCTGGTTTTAGTTACAAGTCAACGAAGGGGTGAAAACTGCTTTTTAAACCCTGGGCCCTTGATAAAATTTTGGGCAAAGCGATCCGGGTTTCCCGAAACTAGCAGAGATTGCATTGGAGGGGGCTCATACCGTTCGCCACCACTTACTTATTTCAGGCCGGGTTCTCCGTGCTGATCCAGATAAAACAAAGCAAAGACACAGTCCCTGGCGTCCCAAATCTGATATGCATCTTACACTGAGCCGGGTGCGCCCTAGAATTGAGGCTTTGGTGTCCTTGAAAAAAGAGGAGCACAAGGGCCATGCAGCTCACAGTCGAAAAAATCATGCTGAATGAGCACAAATAGTGTTGTGTACAATAATGTAATGTGGAAAACAATCTGACATTGACGAAATATTTTGTGTAAGAATTATACTTAATTAATTTATTTACTGCAAATAAAAATAAAAGAGTCCATAGAATTCAGCTGTTTATTCATAGCCGTCCTGTTTTCTCTTTTTTACAGGAAATTAAAAGTTAAAACTCAGGAGCAGTAGGCTAATATTGGAAAGGGGGTATCAGGTTGACTTGGAGTTGAGCTTTGGGGTATCAGGGCTGAAAAACTTTAAGAACCACTGCTCTAGAGTCTAGACCATCGCGAGGACGCGATTGGGTAGGTGACCGAGCGATATTAGGGTACTGAATATATATATGTGTATAATTATTCCTATGTTAACAGACAGTGGCCAGGGGAGTAGTATGTTTTTGACCAGAATGCACTGCGGCACAAAAGGAGGAGCGACAACACATTGATTGCCACTTATCGCAGTTGATAAACTGCGATTTCACCAAGGAAGGTGAAAACAACTGTGTCTATGCTGTGTCATCACCACCCGCCTGTTTACCACCCATTAAGAAGAGCGACAACATAGCTGATTGCCACTTATGACAGTTGATAAGCATTACACATTCAAGCATGTACATACCATACATAAGCGTGTACCTGTCAACATAAGGAAACCTCCCCTATATAAGATGTCGAACGGCCGGAAGGAGCAGAGAAGAGAGGGCAACGCTTCACTCACGTACACGTTCCCTCTGAGTAACCTGTGGGTTACACGCTGTTGTCACTGAATGGTTCAGGCCTGTCTTAAGACTTAAGTTCCTTAGCCGATGGAACCCGTGACTAGTCGCTATTCCTCACATCTATAAAAATATTAGCGAAAGTGTGTGTGTGTGTGCTCAGACGCCGTGGTAATCGGACGTGTTTCCAGGAGCTCCTCGAAGCGTGGGCTTTGTCCGCTCTCGCTGAGTGACCATGTCTGAGCCAAAGACGATACCCCGAAACCAGCTCGAAAATCTAAGGAAAAGTGAATTGATCGATATCATCCTGACCATGAAAGATGATGATGAGGGCTCTGCAAGCATAAGCAAGACGTTAAATGAAGTGATTGAAGAACTGGACAAGATAAAGAAGCTCGTTGTTTAGCCCGAAAATGTAATTAACAAGAAGATGGACGCCTTAGAAGTCAAGATTGACAAACAAGCGAAGATAATCTTCAAGCAACAGCTATATCTTGAAGCCCTGGATCGTAAGGAGAGGAGGGCGAATGTTGTGATCCTGGGGGTACCTGAAGAGCAAGAATCCCTTAGTGGTGCAGTCAATGACGCAGACAAGCTAAACAAGGTATGGGAAATTCTCGGGGTGAACAACGTTGCTGGGGCCCATCGCAGGCTAGGAGGTGCGGCGCAAGGCGGGACGAACCGCCAGTGCCGCCCTATCCTGTTGATGTTCCAAGATGAGTCGCAGAGGCAACACATCCTAGAGCAGGCTAAGAAGTTGAAGACAGCTGGTGAAGCCTTCAAGAAAATTTATGTGAAGAAAGATATTCATCCTGCTGTGAGGAAGGAATGGAAGAGGCTTCACGACGCTGAAAGGACTGAGAAGGAACGAGCAGGGAACGTAGGCTGTGTCATCCACTTCAATACCAGGGAAAGGAAACTGTATCGAGACGGCGTCGTGATCGACAGCTGGAACCTACAGTGCTTCTGACAACCTGGTAATGTACTCGTAAGTGACCTAAAAATCATATCCTGGAACATTAATGGTGTACACACAAAGCTAGAGAGAGAATCTGTCAGGCTGCTGTTAAGTCAATATGATATCATATGTCTCAATGAGGTCAAAACAGGGTTGTCAGTTGAGTTTCCTGGGTATGTGACATATTGCAGTGCTGTGGTTGGGTCAGCAAGAAGAGGTGGTACAGTGGTGTTTGTGAAAAACTGTCTAGTGAACCAGATTCATTCTATTGATGTAAGTACTGGTGATCAAGTATGGCTAAAATTTAAGAAGCTACAGGATGTATTGATGGGGTTTTGTTATATTCCACCATGTGATTCCTCATATTTTTCTCATGCATCCTTTGCTGCTATTCAAGAGAAATTGCTCTCCAGTAACATGACCAATGGTGTTGTTGTAATAGGGGACATGAACTGTAGGTTCGGGAGTTTGGTGAGAGACCTTCCCGCTCGTATCTGATCCGAATCTGTTTCGACCTCGGACTTGTCTTACCCAGTGTTGTATGATGATACTACTGCCACGAATAACTACGCTGAAGTGTTATTTAATGAATGTATAGATACTAACCTGGTGGTGGTAAACAACCTTATGACCCCTGATAGACATTTCATAAGTAATAAGACATATAAGAAGAAAGACAACTGGATATCCGAGCTTGACACTTGTGTTGCCTCGCTTGACATGTTGAAACATATATATTATTTCAGAGAAATACAGCGGAATGATCTCCCGTCCGACCATGCCCCGATTGTTATGACTGTTTCGTATAGTGGCACTGACTTAGATGACATTATGTGTAGGGTGGAGTCGCTGGGAGACCATTCGGAGCTTCATCGCTCCCTGAGTAGACCCAAGCTCAGTAAGAAGCCTGTGAGATATGGTAACATTGTTAAAAGTGAGTTTGAAGATAACCTGCGGCAATGTGTTTTACCTGTTAATTGTGATGTGAATGTAATGGCTGATAGTGTGACAGAAGTTTTGTATGAGTGTGTGAGGAAGAGTGAGGACCGTGTGTGTCACAATATTTACAGTGATAATAATTTGGATAGATGGGAAAGACTGCTACAGGATAGAGATGAATCGAGAGTATGGAGAGCGATTGACTGGAAGGGGAATGTAAATGTGAGCGGTAGTGTTGGCGACAGCCGACCCAGTGATGAGGAATTCAAGACACATTTTGAGACTGTACTTAATCCGACGCAGGCTGCTACTAATTATCCTGATATTGACACCAACCTGACTATCCCCATTCTTGATGATCCAATTACTCCCCAGGAAGTGGAACTGCAAATCCGAAAAATGAAACCAGACAAAGCGTGTGGGCCTGACGGTCTAACTCCGGGCGGCCTCTCGATGCTCCCTGCGCACTGGATCCTGAACCTGGTCTCACTCTTTAATAACGTATTTTTTTGGGGTCAATACCCTATGTCTTGGACAAGAGCTAAGCTGTTTACAGTATTTAAGAAAGGGGACAGACTTAACCCAAGTAATTATCGAGGCATTAGTGTGACTAATTCAATAACCAAACTATATGACATGGTTTTGTGTGAACGCCTCTACCACTGGTTTACACCTTATAGGGAGCAGGCTGGTGCGCAGAGACAGAGAGGATGTCTGGAGCAAGTTGTTGCCTTGCGACTCTTGACAGATGTAGCACGGAGAAAGAAAATTAGACTTTTTGTAGCCTTCATAGATTTATCCAAGGCATATGATCTTGTTCCTCGTCACAAGTTGTTTGAGGTGTTGAAGCAAGCAGGTTGTGGCAGGGTGATGTTGGCGGCGCTGATGGCAATGTACCGCGTCACGGAGAGCATCATGGGCTCCGCGGCGGTCACGGCTACGCAAGGTGTAAGGCAGGGACTGTCTACCTCTTGTTTCTTGTTCACTATATTTGTTAATGAATTGATAAAAATAATAAAGAATGCATGCCAACCTGAACCCTTTCTACAATGGTTACATATATTACTGCTAATGGACGATACTGTTTTATTGTCAACGACACGGACTGGTATTATGAATAAACTGGATGTATTGCGCATTTTTTGTCATGAGTATGATATGAAAGTGAATGTTGGCAAGACTAAATTTTTTGTTATAAATGGTGAGGCTGGTGACAGGGAGCCGCTGTGTGTGGGTGACATAGTGGTGGAGCACTGTGACAGTTATGTATATCTAGGTTCCCCCTTTACATGTGATGGCTCTGTTTCATCGGCAGTAAAAGAACATGCCAAGGTAAAGATCTGCCAAGTTTTGAAATTTGTTTCTTTTATAGAAAAAAACAATTGTGTTCCATTCATCGTTAAACGTCGAGTGTTTGATGCAGCCCTCACGTCGTCACTTTTGTATGGATGTGAATCGTGGTTCGGTGCCGACACGAAACCTGTTATTAAACTGTACCACTGGGCTATGAAAGCGTTGTTAGGGGTAAGAAATAACACATCCAATCGTGTATGTTATGCTGAACTGGGGTACCCGACTTTGTCAGACTTTTTACAACATAAACAGCACAATTTTTTTCATAGGTTATGGCTAGAAAGGTCTGGCATGGAGGATGATCCCTTGTATTTTGTTGTTAGAATTTATATTGCAATGAATACACCTGTTGCCAAGATTATAAATAGATAGATATACACGAGATGAAGTCACGGACATGTCCTTATTGGTAGAAAATGTACATAGGGCTATTTTGTCGTCAGATACGTCGAGATGTAATGAAGTATGGACATTAATCCTACAATGAGAGTGCATGATGTTTATAAACAAAGACATACAGTAAATGATCTGCACAGTCTCGTTCACGAGGTTCAGGGTTTCAGGGCATTCACTGGCTATTGAGACGGGACGGTGGAACAGGCGGGGGCGTAATCGCCTTCCTGTGGAGGAGCGTGTGTGTGTGTGTGGCTCAGTCCAGACGGAGAGGCATGTCGTGGAGAGTTGTCCTGTGACTCAATATTTGAAAGATAGTTACACATTTAACACTTTGGATGCTTTGTTTTGCAATTTTAGTAATGATGTTATGTGCATGATTGTTCATGATATATTGCGGACGTATGATTAGTTGTGTTGTTGTTAAGGTGTGTTTTCGAAGTATATTATGTGTATTGTAATCGTACCCAATAATGTAATGGTTTGTTCATGACATTATAGTTGTTAGGGTTTGTTTCGGAGTAAGATTAACCTTCTTGGACTACAACTAGTTGTTATATGTATAATGATAGGTACCATTGTATATTATACTGTAATCTTAAATTATAAATGTGATAATGTTTGCTTGTAGTCAATAAAATAAACTAAACTAACT
>JACEEZ010015480.1:0-2500 GCA_016584305.1 Chionoecetes opilio | reverse complement strand
TTGGAGCAGTCAACAACTCCGTCATTCTGGTACAAACTCGTACGCGGGACCAAATTTGTGCCTCCCGGGGCAGAAACAGTTCTGCACAAGTTGCCTATTCTATATTAATCTTTTTCATATTTAGTTAAGAACAGCCAAGCATCCAGCAGTTATTGTCAAGTACTCTATTTTATATGTACTTAGGTTTACACAATATGGAAATATTTTTTTGACCATTAATAGACACTAAATAACATAATTCTTGTTGGTAAAAAACACACACACAAAAAAAATCCACTGACGTTGACTGACCGATGGACCAATGGAAATAATGTGTATCTATAAAAATTGTATATATGCCTACAGCAAAGTGAAACCAAGCTGAATAAATGACAATATCTTTTATCGTATTAAAATTGTACTCAAATCATGCAATGGAAATCCCTCCCATCCCCACCCTTTGTGGCCCGGACGCAGTTTTGCCACACGTACGATAATTATCGTACATGTACGATAAATTTACCTCCGGTTACGTTATTATGAAGCTGAAAACCTCTCTCACATCCCTCTCTCCTTTGCATCATTATCTTCATCATCATCATCAATAATTGCTTCTCAGCTTTGTAGAGTAAGGGGCGATATGTAGAGTAAGGGGCGATTTGTTGAGAAAGGAGAGATATAATACGTATAAGTTTATAATTGGTTTTAGGGATACAATAAAGGCGATGTAGGAAAAGTTCTTACGGCTAGTAAGCAGGGTAGTACAAGAAGTAACGGATTCAAGCTGGAAAAGCGTAGATTTGAAAAGGAAATAGGGAGAAACTGGTTCACAAATAGGGTGGTGAATGATTGGAATGGACTCAGTCGTCAGGTGGTCAGTGCGAAGTCAATGTGCATCTTTAAAAGGAGGTTGGATAAATTCATGGATGGGGAAGAGAGGTGGGTGTAGGTAGTGTTAAGTAACAGGAACTACCTCTTGTAGGTCTCACGGTCTCTTGTAGCTTACTTATTTTCTTATGTTCATATGCTAAGGAAGGCACTCCTAATATTACTTATGTCTACCATAAATTACGTTTTTTTTGTGAGATTATTTAAAGAAAACAACAATTCATTGTAGACAATAGAAAATTCCTCGATATTGTATATATTGACAATCTATATTTTATCTCATTTACTCGTCTCCAATATATCGATTACTTTATGAAGCAATGCTGGGAATCTGTGGCTGGAGGTATGTCAGTGTATTGGGGTAAGGAAGGCACCTCACTGCCTATAGATATGTGGATTGATATAGATTCCACGGCCAGCGGAAGTTGTCGTACTTAATACTAATATTTTTTATTTTCTTAATCCGTCTTTCAATAATAATTGGCACATGGAAAAAAACTACCAAAAATATATCTTTATTTTTGGAAGTAATTATATTTTACTTAACCCGTGGGCTGCGGCATGGCCTTCCGGAAGACTCTCCTGAGCGATTGCGGCATGCCTTCCGGAAGCGCGATTTTCAATCGCATACAAAACTCGCAGCAAGATTCGTAGAAGTCCACAAACGGTGTCACATGTAGGCTGAGATGTCAGCTCTCGATAACACACACCATCATCTGCCTAACTACGCTGTACGCAGTGTTTTTGCCACTCCTTGGGTTTTTCCCAAGATCTTAGGATTTGGGCCATGGCCTTGGTATATCTGTTGTCTATCTTTGGAGTTTTGGGGGGTTTATTCAAGTATTTTTCCAGTAGTTTATCTCAAGGTAAGCAAATGTACCGTATTTTGGATTCAGTTTCAATGGGTTTTTTGATATAATGAGTTGCAAGCACGGAAATAATGATAGTTGCATGAATATATCCAACATAATGTTATACCTACTCATACTGACATATATCATGGTTATTCCCCCAAAAATGCATACAATATGCCTAGCAAGCATAATTTGAGTGCATCTGTGTTGAACAACAGCAGCAACTGCGTATGAGGCATATTGGCGTATGAGGGCCCCGAGACAGAGAGGTATACTGACACCAACCTTCCTTATCACCCCCCGCCCTCTCCCGTTCGCTTTTACTTTCATTTACTTTGTTATTTACTCGCTAACCACGTCTTATTTTGACGTGGTTTATATTCCTCAAAAGGGCCTTCTGATACAAGTTTATACACATAAAGGTCCATCAGAGTGCTTTATAGGCGATATATAGGCGATATAATCCCAAGACAGACAACAATATTCCAAGGTCTTTGAAAAAACATTGAAACAGAATCCTAAATACAGTACACATGCTTACCTTGGATAAACTACTGGAGAAATACTCGAATAATCCCCTCAAAAATCCAAAGATCTTGGTAAAAAATCCCAAGGAGTGGCATACCTGACACCTCAGTACAGTCACTCGCAAGCTGTTTGGTGCCATTCGCGCAAGATATTTTAACTCCTAACCACAACCACACCACAACCCTATACGTTTGGGTTAAAAATAGATATAATGCCGGATGCGGATATTTCCTACCTTGACGTTGATGTGA
>JACEEZ010015479.1:0-18836 GCA_016584305.1 Chionoecetes opilio | reverse complement strand
TTTTTTTTTTGTCCCCGTAACTTTTGTACAAACTAATCCACCAAATAATTGATTTCCAGGCCTTATTTCCGTAAAAACACGACTTTTGTAAAAGCGCGCGAAAAAAAAAAATCTTCCTCCACAGGGCTACGACTGTTATTGATGACGTCAGAATAGGGACGCCCGCAGACACTCTGTCTGGCACCTGTCGGCAATGTTATGATGAGCGATTGTACTTCGGTGTCAGACAGTGAATCTGTCGCTGTGACAGATTTAGAGTACGATGCTCAATCTGACACCGAAAGAAATGACGCTGGTCGCGTATACTATGAGGAAAACGAACCTCAGATTGTCATGGGATCCTATATGTTGAGCCCGAGTACGAGGTGGATTAACAGGTGTCTCTTTATCTTTCTTTATCTGTCTCTTTATCTTGGCAGGAGGTATGAGATGTGCACTCGCGCGTATGTCCCCCGGTGAAATTATGAATTATTTAATCATAATTTCTACTAGTTATGGACAATTACAGTATCTTATAAGTTTTAACTACACAATCGATATTAATAAACGGCTGTTATTTACCAAATAAGCAGTACATGAGAACAGCAGGGCTGTCATAAGCAATAATGTCAAGGGCTACTTGGCATTATGTCGGCGAGGGGAGGCAAGGTGGGTAGGGATGGGTGCCGTGCGAGGCTACATCAGCTGTGTCCCTCCTTCTCCGCCCAGATTAGCGACAGTGTTTAGTTTGAGAGAGTTTAAAATCATGACTTATTTAGTATCAATTTGAGAGAAATAAGCTGTAGACCGTGTTGTACGCTTACGGTAATGTGAAGTATTATTCTGGATATGGGGCTGAATAATCCCCATATCCAGAACCCCATATCCAGAATAATCTCATACTCCTGCCTCCCGCTAGCCGTGAGTTACATGACGGCCGCGGTAATTCTTTCTCACTCCATGTCACGTAAAGGAAGCTTCAGAAAGCATATGGGTATAGAGCATTTTGTTCTTAGAATAATTCGGTCTATCTCCTGTATCAACATTTGCATAAACTCGTGTTACACCCTGTATTTATCTCTGTTTACGTGTCTCTCTGATCAGCGCGGGAAGATGAGCCTCCCTAATGCTACGTCACCGAGCCTGAGCCTGAGCGTCTGCAAACCTTGAGAGCGTTTTGAAAACTCGGGGAATTTGCAGATTTTGATTGCGGATTATTTAAAAACGGCTGACTGGATACAAAAAGTGACGACGTATTGTTGATATACTCGTTAATGGCTATACTTTGATTGCATTAAATCAGGAATGATGAAATGGTCTGGACGATTACTTTAAGTCTATCGTGACGCTATCGTTATCTATGTAGCAGCTTCGTGACACTACCGTGATCGTCTTATGTCTATCGTGACGATAAGAAACCGTTACGCGCGACTTGTTCCCCACCCTCCCCCCCCTTTTTTGCACCCCGTTCCGTCTTCCCCCCCCTTTCTCATTCACCTCTACCCTCCCGCGCCTCTCTACCCCCTACTCCCTCATAACGTGATGACACCACCCTCCCCCTACTCCATCGCCACGCGGTGACACCACCCTCCCCCTACTCCCTCGCCACATGTTGACACCCCCCCCCCTTTTAACCAATCATATCCCCACCAACGTACGAACAACGCCTTCTACATGCCCAAGCCCCCTCCCCCCGTTTCCCCACCAACATCAGCACCCCCTTCTGTATTACAACCCCCCCCCCCGTTTCCCCCCCTTCTCCATCACCAACACGTACCCACCCCTGTTTCTCCCACCTTCATCTCTTCCTTCTCCATCACCATGGCAATATCCACCCACGTGTGAGGCATGTCTCTTGACGCTATCGTGATACGTTCATGGCACCGTCAAGGCACTGTTGTGGTTATCGTAGCTCTATCGTGACGACAAAATGACCGTTGATTTTTCATTCGTGACGTAGTCTTACAACTGTCATGACTCCATCGTGACCATCTTACGACCGTCATGACACATACGTACAGGCAGCGTGACATTGTTGTGAGGCTATCGTGGTCTGCGTTTTTCGTGGTCAAATTTCACGATAGCGTCAATAATCAAATTGGTGGCGCTATCGTGGTTCGATTATGGAATGTGTGACGGGGGCTTTAGCCGTATGTAGTTCCGTAGTGTCTCCGGATCTTCCAAGCTCAATTCCCTTACCAGTCTATAATACATGCTCTCGGTCTTTCTTCTTGCAAGCCAAGAACGAGTCCACTTGCGTTTTTTTTGGCAAATAATGTGCCAAAACACACAAATTGAGTCCTATACAAGCCAGACTAAGACTTGTTGCACGATCCATAGTGTTTTGTTTTGGGCGCGGGTCTAGGAAGATGCCGGCCGGTAGGAAGATGCTCGTAGCCGAAATGCCGTGTGACAAGTCGCGCACCTTTTGCCACCAGTACGGGCATCTTTTGGTAGCAAGATACCAAAAGATGCCGGAAAATATTGCTCGTGTGACATGGCCTTAAGTTTGACGTTTGGGCCACAGTGTTACCCTTTTCTATCTTGTTGTTTAAAGGTAACTGGGTTCAACCCATTAACATGTAGCGTCAATGGCCTGTAGGGGTGATTGCCAAGGTCTGGTATGGTCAATACAAAGTAGTCGAGCGGTTTCTTTTAGGCTTGTTAATATATAAGTACCAGTAACGAGGATTACAATATACAGTTATCTATAATAATATAAGCGAAAGTGTGTGTGTCTGTGTGTGTGTTCGCGATAGGTGCCGCCCCCCGTGGCACAATCCCATCATATGGCACAGTTTTGGAACCGGGTCGAGCAGGGAAACATTTTAAGCCTATTTATGGGATGATCCGATCACTTTTTTTTCTTTTTTTTAGTAGCCTATTAGCGAGGATTGTGAAAAAAAAGTGGGTTGCGAGAATTGAGGAAACCTTGATGTAGGGTGATGGGTAATGGGTGGGATGATGGGTGATGGGTGAGTGAATGGGTGATGGGTGAGGGAATAGGTGGGGGGTGATGGGTAATGGGTGAGTGAATGGGTGTGTGGTGATGGGTAATGGGTGGGGGGTGATGGTTAATGGGTGGGGGGTGATGGGTAATGGGTGGGGGGAATACATACATTTATACATCCATGATTTCAGGAAAGTTAGAAGGGGCTATCTGGAGAGTCTGTGTTTGGTGGGACTTCGGCCCACCAAACACAGGTGGTGGACCGAGGCCCAGCAATAGCCCTCCGCAGGAGCTAGCCAAAAAGTCCGCCCGGAGGGCGGCTTTGCGGCTAGTGTAAATATGTTCAATGTGAGGAAGAGCGACTAGTCATAGGTTCCTACGGCCAAAGAACTTAAGTCTTACGACAGGCCTGAACCATTCAGTGACAACAGCGTGTAACCACACGGGTTACTCACAGGGAATCGCACGTGAGTGTATAGAGGCTGCGACGTAGTATCAGCGATGTTTGGAATTGGCAAAAAGACAGCCTGGAATGCATGGATCAGCTGAAAAGATGAAAAGGGAGGAGGTGATTGTTAGAAGAGAACGGCGACATATGAAGACGCGTTCATGTGGGCTAAATGGGTTATAGTGGACGAGAACTGCGCGGTTGATCGTTACCGCCGTTACCACTTCACAGATTATTTTTTGCTTAGTATAATGTGCAGTATAAACTCATTATTGCATGCGTAACCTTTAAAACATATACATATTGAAGAAATTATAAGAGTTGTCTAATAATGCATAGACACACCCCGACCTGCCTCCCACCCACCCCCATCCCTTAGGAGGTTAGTAAGTTTTGGTGATGTTAATATTCTCGTCAGTGATCGAAGGGGTCGGAGCCCCTCCCGTTAGAACCTGCTGGGCGAGGCACACTTGTTTTCGTATAATTACGTCACTTCCCTGGTTTCTGAAACACTGACTATTATTTCCTGGCCAAGTTTTACAGCTTTTTCTGATGGAGATACATTGTTATCAATGAAAAAGGTGACCCTAGGATTTGGTGAGAAAAAACAACTTTAACAGGTTTCCGGAAAATAAAAATATCTCCATCTGAAAAAGCAACAATTTTTGGCCAGGTAAATGTAGGGTAAATGTTTACACTAGGACCGAAATTCCCTACACAATGGACCCTACCCATAACTACGTCACGGTTTGTTTACATCGGTGCATTGTGGGGATAAGGCGGGGTCGCCGCGGGTGGACCTACGAAGGGAAAACTACGGCGATGGAAGAATTTAGAGTTATTTTGCGCGAAATTGATATTCCAGGTGCTATATTACTGTGCTCTGTTCTCGCTGACAACACTATAGAGAAGACCTGAGGTAATGGCTGATGTGCAGAGGCTTCTAAACCAAGAAAACAGTGTCATAACAGAGCCTCGTCAAAAGGTAAGCAACTGGTAGGTACGTAACGTGTCCCTACCACTTGCTTACTTCTTAATGAGACTCTGCTGTGACTGTTTTCCTGGTTTAGAAGCCTCTGCACATCAACCATCACCTCAGGTCTTCTCTATGTTGTCAGCAAGCACGGAAATATAGCACCTGGAATATCAATTTCGCCCAAAACAACTCTAAATTTTTTCATCGTCGTAGTCTTCTCTTTGTAGGTTGTATACATATTCATGGTTATGATAGTATTAAAATACCTTATTAATTGAGTTCCTTTTGTTGTCTTTTCTCATAATAAGTAGGGTATTATTCTAGTGTTTGCCCATACTCCCCCTCTCCCACAAAACAAACTTAAGGACCTGGGGAAATGCGGAATTTTTGGCTGGGGTACAAAATATGCGTCGCAACCACATAGTTTTCGAGTTAGGGGTGTTGTAAAAATTGCCTAGATCAAGGGAAAATTCATTAGATTTCTTCTGAGTCCAGAAACGTGTGAACCTGACGATCCTCACAGAATGATGCCCCAAGTGTCGAGAACCCCCCCAACCTCCCGCTAGGAGGCTAGGTTAGATTTGGTTAGGTTAGGTTAGGTTAGATTTGGTTAGGTTAGGTTTGATTATATTTGGTTAGGTTAGCTTAGGTTATATTTGGTTTGGTTAGGTTAGGTTAGGTTAGTTTAGTTTTGGTTAGGCAAATTTCTCTAGATATAAGGTAATTACCCTAGATCTAGGGAATTTGGTAAAATTCTAGTGTTTGCCCATACTCTCCCACTTCCCCCAAACAAGTTTGGGGACCTGTGGGAATGCGGGGTTTTCGGGTGGGGAACAAATTATGCGTCGGAAACACAAAATTTAAGAGTTGTGTATAGGGGGTAAAATTCCCGGTATTATTCTAGTGCACGTTTGCCCATACTCCCCCTCTCCCACAAAACAAGCTTGGGGACCTGCTGGGGGGAATGCGGGGGACCTGGGGGAATGCGGGCTCTTTGGCTGGGGTACAAAATATGCGTCGCAACCACATAGTTTTTGAGTTAGGGGTGTTGTAAAAATTGCCTAGATCAAGGGAAAATTCATTGGATTTCTAATGAGTCCAGAGACGTGTGAACCTGACGATCCTCACAGAATGATGACCGAAGTGTCGAGAACACCCCCAACCTCCCGCTAGGAGGTTAGGTTATATTTGGTTAGGTTAGATTTGGTTAGGTTAGGTTTGATTAGATTTGGTTAGGTTAGCTTAGGTTATATTTGGTTAGGTTAGGTTAATTTTGGTTAGGCAAATTTCTCTAGATATAAGGTAATTACCCTAGATCCAGGAAATTTTACCACCCATACACAACTCTTAAATTATGTGTTTCCGACGCATAATTTGTTCCCCACCCGAAAACCCCACATTAAATATTAAACCCCATATATAAAATTATAGTGTTTGCCCATACTCTCCCAAGTTTACCAAACAAGTTTGGAGACCTGTGGGAATGCGGGCTTTTCGGGTGGGGAACAAATTATGCGTCGGAAACACATTATTTAAGAGTTGTGTATGGGAGGGTAAAATTCCCTAGATCTAGGGTAATTACCTTATATCTAGAGAAATTTGCCTAACCAAAATTAACCTAACCTAACCTAACCAAATATAACCTAAGTTAACCTAACCAAATCTAACCTAACCAATCTAACCAAAACCAAATCTAACTAAACCTAACCTAACCAAATATAACCTAACCAAATATAACCTACCTTAACCTAACCAAATATAACCTAACCTCCTAGCGGGGGGTTGGGGGGTTCTCGACACTTCGGTCATCATTCTGTGAGGATCGTCAGGTTCACACGTTTCTGGACTCAGAAGAAATCCAATGAATTTTCCCTTGATCTAGGCAATTTTTACAACACCCCTAACTCAAAAACTATGTGGTTGCGACGCATATTTTGTACCCCAGCTAAAAATCCCGCATTTCCCCAGGTCCCCAAGCTTGTTTTGTGGGAGAGGGGGAGTATGGGCAAACACTAGAATAATACCCTACTTATTATGAGAAAAGACAACAAAAGGAACTCAATTAATAAGGTATTTTAATACCATCATAACCATGAATATGTATACAACCTACAAAGAGAAGGCTACGACGATGAAAAAATTTAGAGTTGTTTTGGGCGAAATTGATATTCCAAGTGCTATATTTCCGTGCTCGCTGACAACATAGAGAAGACCTGAGGTGATGGTTGATGTGCAGAGGCTTCTAAACCAGGAAAACAGTCACAGCAGAGTCTCATTAAGAAGTAAGCAAGTAGTAGGGACACATTACGTACCTACCAGCTGCTTACCTTTTGACGAGGCTCTGTTATGACTCTGTTTTCTTGGTTTAGAAGCCTCTGCACATCAGCCATTACCTCAGGTCTTCTCTATAGTGTTGTCAGCGCGAACAGAGCACAGTAATATAGCACCTGGAATATCAATTTCGCGCAAAATAACTCTAAATTCCTCCATCGCCGTAGTTTTCCCTTCGTAGGTCCACCCGCGGCGACCCCGCCTTATCCCCACAATGCACCGATGTAAACAAACCGTGACGTAGTTATGTCTGGGGCCCATTGGGAGTGTGGTTTCTGTTCACCTTAATAGATTCTAAGAAACATTTTCTCTATGAAAAGGCGGTAGGGGAGGCGGTAGCGGAGCGGTTAGTCTCCGACTGGCGTTCTCTGTGACCCGAGTTCGATCCCCGAAGAAACCCAAAACCTTTCTGCACCGTCGAGTGGCCTAAGAACACCCACATGCCCTGCCTATCAACTCTACCTTCGACTGCGAGTGCATCGGAGGACACAGGGGGGCGGCATGAGCCTCACAGGCGTCACTATAAGAATCCTGCCTGCGCCACCACGGGCGAGGACCAACCATCAGAATCCTCAAGTGAACCTCCAGAGCCTACCATCCGAGCCCTGGGTCACCACTGCCTACAGGCGCTATAGGCACAGATGTAAAAAAAAAAAAAAAAAAAATGAACTTCCGTCGCAAATCACTACTTTCGGAGATATAAGACGTTTTTAATACGAAGGAGTGTATAATATACACCCTTCTTATAAAAAACGTCATTACTTTTGGAGTAATGCCAGTTGTATAGGTTTGGCGACCNAGGTAAAAACGGGGAAAATCCCGGGGAAAAAACCCTTTTAAAAGGGGAGGGGGGAGGAACTAAAGGCCTCCCAACCCCACCTCCCGTGAGGAGGGGGAGCGCTTGGTCCACGAGGCCGACGGCCACCGAACCCAACAATGGCAGGCAGGCCGCCAGAGTAGGTGGCGCCGTCGACCACACTTCAAGCCCCGCCACCACGACAAGGTGACTCCTCACAGCGGGGGATCCCCGAAGAAACCCAAAACCTTTCTGCACCGTCGAGTGGCCTAAGAACACCCACATGCCCTGCCTATCAACTCTACCTTCGACTGCGAGTGCATCGGAGGACACAGGGGGGCGGCATGAGCCTCACAGGCGTCACTATAAGAATCCTGCCTGCGCCACCAACGGGCGAGGACCAACCATCAGAATCCTCAAGTGAACCTCCAGAGCCTACCATCCGAGCCCTGGGTCACCACTGCCTACAGGCGCTATAGGCACAGATGTAAAAAAAAAAAAAAAAAAATGAACTTCCGTCGCAAATCACTACTTTCGGAGATATAAGACGTTTTTAATACGAAGGAGTGTATAATATACACTCCTTCTTATTAAAAACGTCATTACTTTTGGAGATAATGCCATGTTGTTCATAGGGAGGCGAGACAAGAGTTTACGTCCGCCACACTCTTCTTCCTCTTGTGACCTGCATCGCCTCGATCTTCCCTTGCCGCGGACACCTTTTTAATGCAGATTTGGCTTTAGTTAGGAGGTTAAAGCGTGGGACTAGGTTAGGTTAGGTTAGATTAGCGAGTCTAAAGGTGGGGTTAGGTTAGTGTAATTTTTATATTAGATCATATATATGAGATATGAAAATTAAACTAACCTAACCCAACCCTTAACTCGCTAATCTAACCTAACCTAACCTAGTCCCATGCTTTAACCTCCTAACTAAAGCCAAATCTGCATTAAAAAGGTGTCCGCGGCAAGGGAAGAACAGATCGAGGCGATGCAGGTCACATGAGGAAGAAGAGTGTGGCGGACGTAAGCTCTTGTCTCGCCTCCCTATGAACAATATGGCATTATCTCCACAAGTAATGATTTGCGATGGAAGCTCATAGAGAGAATGTTTCCTAGAATCCAATAAGGTAAACAGAAACCACACGCCAAATGGTGTAGGGAATTTCGGTCCTAGTGTAAAATAATACCATAGGCTATGTAGTCAGTGTCTCAGAAAGACCGCGCAGTCCTTGTCATTTTTACCTGATTTGATATTACAGGGCCTTTTCTTCATAGGCCAGGCCTTTGAACCGGCTGCTCTCCTGTAGAATAAAAAAAACCACACAAAAGGGAACGAACAAAACAAAACTACATACAGCATGCAGTTCTATTGTCTTATTTCTCATACACCACTTCTCTCCAAATCTTTAAGTCTTAATCCTCCGTGCCCTTGTCTCACCACACAGTCCCAGCAGCAATAACTCAGCTCTTTCCTGTCCTTTCACTACCTCATTCATTTCACATCCATTTCGTCAAATCCCGTGGACGCATCTTTTTCCATTCTCTTCCGTTATACTTCTCAGATCTCATATTCTATAATTCTACTAGTAATCATTTAACTGCAAAATGTAAACACATCAAATCAGCTTCATATTTCTGAAAATCTATCACATATATAATATAGACTGATCTGTATTAATTTTACTGTAACGTATTATATGATGGTGTTCATTTCAATGCTTAATAATTGCTAACACTATTTATAACTTACAGAAAAAGTATAGACTTATTTTGACCGCAGAGTATGTTCGACGAAATGTGCAACATTTTGTATAATTTCACAAAACCATTTCATCGAACATGTTCGGCGAAATGACCCTCGAAGTTCGACCAAACAGTCCGACCAAATGGCAAGTTCGACGAAACAGTCCGACGAAACGCACCGTGTGATAGCGTGGCCACCGAGATGACATCTCGGTGGCCACGGTGATACCCGCTTGAGAGATCGCTGTTCAATATAAAATGCCCGTGTTACAAGGTATCTCTTAATATTTGATAAACTATAATATAACTACGCCTAATTTCATGTATATATCCTCTTTCTAGACGCTATTAAAACACCTTTGGCCCTATTCGCCCTCCGATCCGGTGTTTACTGATCAGATCCGGTCCGATCCGGTGTTTTTATGGACCGGTCGATGAGTGTTTAAATTTTCTACGACGGCTCCAGTACCCACTGCATATAATATATAGGTGATAATATATATACCTACAGTGATAATATATTATGACTTGTATTATCTTCAACTTTTATCCATGTTTCTGCATTCAGGGATCAAATACCATCAATAACTTGAACTTTTCAATGGCTTTCCCATTACTTACAACTGTCTGGACCAATCTGTACTTTGTACAGTTAGCCACATTCGCCTCCTGAGATTAGCAGAGGTCTGTAAATTCCTCCTGTTTAAAAAAAACACTGATATAAGCCAGAAGTGGTTTTGTACTTAAAGCGTGTTCTTGTGAATTACTTGGTTTTATTGCTAATCAATGTTCTTTCTCTTTCCTTGTTTTCCACATCAGTAACAAAGTTTGTTTCTTCATATCTGCATCCTGTTCATCTGCTAGTAGTAAAAATGTTGCAAGTTTCTCATCATTTGTTAGTATGTTGTCTTGTTGCAAGTGTAAGTTTTTCCTGATGTCTTTATATGTCTCGCACTGTAATAGGAAGTGTTCTAAACTTTCATCCTGTCCAGTGTTACATGTCGTGCATGCTATGTTCCCGTTGGTATGTTATGTCTGTTTCTGTAGTTTAGTTTCAATGTGTCTGATCTGCATCTAGTGAATTTACTAAGTATGCCTGAGCTTAAGTTGGATTGGTCTGTCGTTACCTCTGGTTTGGGTTCCTAGTCTCCTTGGCTCGGTGATTTCTACATCTCTCACCTTCAGGACCTCTGTGAAGATCTTTGAGCAAGTCTCCACATTATTCTCCCTTAACCGGTAACCTAACCTAACCAGTACTGTCGGCGCGAGTTCCCGGTTTGTGTCGGGACGAGAATTTTGGTAGACAAGAGTACCAGGTACCTTATTTTAAAAATACTTTTGATATGTGTATGTCACATTAGATCTACTCGTAATGCCTTATTTCATTGTCAACAATTGGAGCTATGGTAGAAAAGAAGCAAGGTGTACAGGGTACCTGGTCGTCGCGACTCAAACCGAGAACTCGCCGACACTTCCACTTGTAATAGACGAAAAGGAAAAATACAGGGTATTTCTTTATAGAACACCACATTTTTCGAAGACATTATTATTTAAACTTAGTTATCATGTTTAACTCTTGTTAACAGATCAAACATCTCTGTGGAGGAGTATGAGCGTGCCTGCAGGGACAAGTTTGCTGCAGAGAACGTGAAGTTCGAAAGACTGATCTACTACCTGGAGACCAAGAAGCATGTTGGTGGTCTTACAGGCGCTGAAAAAAAAAATATATATATAGGCTTTCATCTACGCACCAGTGGGATGCAAAAGGCAAGCGTTGTATGCCAGGCTATCACAAGGAAATACTAGTTCAAAATTATTCTCTTTTGCCACTGTACAAGTGTACATATTCTGTTTTTACCCAGCCTCAACTAGGGTACTCATTTATATATATTGAATGATTTTATTTTAATTTATCCACTTACTTATTTATTTATTTTATTATTATTTTTTATTTTTTTTGGCAGAGGGAATTTTATACTGCAGGTTCAAAGAAAATAGAAGGCAGAAGGTGGTCAGAAGCATGGATGAGCTGGCTAACATCTTGAAGCTGCACCATGCCAGTCCCACGGGAGGACACAGCGGTCAAAATGGAACCCAAGAAAAGATATCGAAACTTTACACTGGAAAAATATGACAAATGATATCAAGCACTATGTAAGTTATTTAATGTAGTATGTACAGCTAATTGTATTTTGTGGGATCTTTATCATCATGCTTATAACACCATTATGATGTACATTGTCGTGCATGAGTGGTTTTTATCTATCCAATACAAGGTTTGCAGTACTCAGTTGATCCATACTCCACCATTTAATTCTTTGAATCCATATAAACTTCTAGACAATCCTCAATTTTTATCCAGATTGCGACAATCAACGAGTGCCAACGTTACAATCCACTGAAGATACAACCTCGCTCGTTGCTGAACCTAGAAGTTAACGGACCATGGGAGCTCATTGGAGTCGACTTGATAGGCGATCATACATTTTTATATGCTATTTGCTTTAATTTTGGTTTTGGGTGCCATTTTTCTGTTTGTCATTAATGTTCATCTATGCATTAAAAGAAGGATGATGAACTGCCGTCCTTAACATGTAGCTCTCTAGTAATGTTAACTTGCTTTAATGTTACAAATATAAATAAGTATTTCATACTTATAATTTTTTGGACTTTTGCTTCATTAACCAGGGAAATTACAGCTACACTCACCGGATGGTATAGATCCATCTGTTACCTAACTAAAGGACTGCCAGTGATGATGCTTCACTTTTGGGTTAACTCTGTGGTGGTTGGGCATATGCTGTGAGTTTTGCTGCATGTAGCATAAGTGCACATGAACATAGTAAAAATAACTAGGTACAGAGTATCAGTGAATTAAATATAAAAATGCATCTGCACTTATATATGACCATTTTTGTGATTATCATTATAGATCTTTGGTGATTTGACTAATACATTGTGTTTTTGACCTTTAAGCATATTTTGCATATTATACTTGCTTCATAATCAAATGATAGCTAACTGCATTGCTTTTATGAATCAAACAAGTTGCAGTCGTGAATCAAACAACCAGTACTATCATTGCACGGAAACAGAAGCAAAATATGAATCAAGTTTACTCTTTCCTACTGCATGCTTTTGAATTTTTTGTACCATTTGTATCTTCCCACGATCTCTCCAATTAATGTTGTGCTGGCTTCTTCTGCATGATTTATTTTTGTGAATGTTGTGATTATCCAGGGCCACTGCCAGTTAGTGATGATGGGTACAGATATGTATGCACGCTTGTGGACCACTACACAGTTTGCGGATTTCTACCTTCTTAAAGATAAAACTTCACATGGGGTTTGCTAAATCATTAAGTCCTATGTTCTCAGGTAATTATGAGAAGAAAAAAATGTAGCTAATTACCCATTGACATACATTAATGTTGACATTGGGCATGAAATACTTTACAACGTAATCATATATCATGAAGTATTGTGTGCAGTCATATATAATTTCATAGGTTTACCATCTGCATGTATTTAAGATATGGCAAACCTGAAAGGATACTGACAGACCGAGGACGTGAGTTTTGTGCTGTGGTAAGAATTAAGTGTTATTACTTTTTATTTATCTCCCATTGATAGACATTCATAAAAAGAACATCCTACTTCAACATTCATTAGGGGTTTCTCATGGCTTCAACAAGTATTTGGGAGGGGAGTAAACAAAAAACCCTGATTATAATTTTACTCTGGGCCAGCACCTCGTCTGATTTAACTGACATTTGGGTAGAACCAGCATCAGGACCTTTCAATCCTAAACTGGACTATTTCTAAGGATCGAGAAAGGAGTCCACATGTCACCAACAAGTGTCAGTTATATTGAATAGAACAGACCAACAGTGTATTAATATGTGGGATCACCATTTACAATCCGTCATCATGGATGGTGTCTTTAAGAAGTATTTGTGAACAAATCCCATTATCATTATGCCTGCAGTGTTATTCATATTCTATTCGTCATTTACAAGTAAGGCGTGTTATTTTAATGAAAGGTGTACAAATAATGTTCTCCTTTCAGCATATTGTTTTCAAAGACATTTCAATCATATTCCATAGGGATTAAGCTTTTTATACTTTTTTTAACCAGTAGCGATCTCCATGTTATTTTCTTATTCACACATACATTAATTTTCATAGTTGTCCTTAAAGACCAAAACTTTTACTCGCTGAGAGTGTATTTATAAACAATGATATATCAAGTAATTGAGAGCAACTTCTAGGTATGTATTTTGTTGGCCTTAGAGTTACATATGTAAATAATAAAATAACAACTCTATCATAATACACCTTGCTTCAAGGAGAAAGTCTTCTCTCCCATTCTCAGTTTGGCTACCGACATGGCCGAAGCACAGCTGACCCCTTAGCCCACCTGGAAACATACATTACACAGCCTTTGCCCGTCACGAATCAGTCCTTGCTGTTTTCTTTGATTTAGAGAAAGCTTATGATACCGCCTGGCGACATCATATCCTCCACCAGCTAACCTCTTTCGGCATAGCTGGTAACATGGGGGTCTTTCTCAAGTCCTTCTATGTGATCGCTCCTTCAGAGTCGAAGTATCTTTCTTCACTTCTTCGTCCTTCCCACAATATGAAGGTGTCCCCCAAGGAAGTGTCCTCAGCACTTCCTTGTTCCTCATTGCAGTAAATGGACTCGTCTCCATCTTACCACCTGGCGTCCGGTCCTCCCTTTACGTGGATGACCTAGCCATCTACGCTTCCGGCCCTTCCCCGGCACCCCTCCGCAGTCTCCTCCAATCTGCAATTTCCGCTGCTTCTTCCTTGGCTACTACCTGGGCTTTCGTTTCCTCCCACAAAATCCTTCTCCATCCTTTTCTCTTTGCTCTCGTGTACCACTCCCACCTCCACTTTCTCTATATGACTTTCTCTTGGAGATCCAAGACTGGTTATTCCGCCTATCCATACGCCACAAAACAATTTGCTTCTGCTGGGTACAGAGTCACGTGGGTATCTCGGGCAACGAACGCGTTGATTCTTTGGCGCGCTCGGCCACTATATCTCAATGCCCCCGTTTCTCAAACTTGCCTGCCTCCGACTACTACCTTTCCTTTAAATCTTTCCTATTCGACCGCTGGCAATCCTCCTGGACCACTTTCTCTGCCAATAAACTTCGCCTGATCAAACCCTCTATCTCTCCATGGTCAAATCCTTACCACTCTAATTGACGTTGGGAGACTGCTCTCGCACGCTTACGCATAGGCCATACCAACCTCACACACTCTTATCTCATGTCACGCTCCTCCCCAACCCTCAGCACACCCTGTCAAGTTCCTCTCACTGTCCAACATGTCCAAATATCCTGCCTCCATCTTACTCCTGCCCGTTCCAATTCCTTCTCTCATTTGTCCTCCCTTTCCCGACCTCCCTGTCTTGCGGACATTCTCCCGGAATCCCCTCCTCTCCTGGAAAATTTTACCTCCTTCCTCAACAAATCCACATCCACATCTGATCTAACCATCCTGCTGTAACATTCCGTTCTGTTTTCCCCTTCCCTCATCGTTTCACTATTATTCTTTAACCCTGACCCTTTATATGCTTTGCCATAGTGCCATATGACCTCTGATGTCTGGCACATTCACCTTTTTAGGCATTAAATCAAGCAATCTAGGAGAAACTTGTATGCATTATAAGATTGTGCCTGGCTAGGCTTTATTGGAGAACATGAAAATTGCCTTCTACCAGCCTGGGATTCTAACCCATGTCCTCTTTGACCTCACAGGCCTCTCAGTTGTGAGGTGAGTGTGAGTACCACCACACATTCATTACAATAATCAAATGGTGTAATACATGACAGTTTACATTACTGTATTGCTAAATATGTCTATGTATACTATTTTGTTGTGAACCTAGTCAATGTTACTGAGCATTGTCGAACTGAGGTTGCAAAGTATGGAATGTGAATAGTTTACCAAACTATCTTCGTTAATATGAGACTGTCTGACTCGGTTCATTAGCTCTGAGAGAGCCGAATTCCAATGTATTGAAGTTCTATTATGTGATGGTGTACTTGACAGGAGTTCCCTTACTTGAGTACACAATCAGTTCTTGGGCTTTGTAGCTTGAACTGTATCTGTATTACTGTATTAGGTACATCTTACTCTTCCAATTTACTGAATGCTGTTACACATCGTAAGAATGATAATGGGTCAGTACAGCTATACCGCAATAAGACTCACAGCATATTTCACCGACTTAAAATGGTATACTTCTTGTTATCACCATCACCTCTTATTTCACTCTGATGCATCTGAGACATGTTTGAGTGATTATAGTAGGGGCATATATATAGGAATATAAGTAGGGGAATCCCTGTACATTAATTGAATCATAGGTAGAAGGTAGGTAAGCAAGGCAAGCCTTGGCTTGCTTTATGAAAATTCGGAGTCACACACTGTCCTTTTTTTGTACCAAAATTTGCTTAAACGAACAAAATATGAAGTTACGGTTCAAATTGCTCTAAGATTTTGAGAAATTAATGGGAAAATAGGATTTGCTTAACGCATATTTTGCTTACGGTAATGCACGATTTTCCAGGAATGTAAGTTGTACTAAATGGGGTATACTAAATGTACTAAATGGGGTTATACTAAATATATATATATATATATATATATATATATATATATATAATATATATATATATATATATATATATATATATATATATATATATATAATATGTATATATGTATGCATATTACACACACACACAAACACACATATTTACACAGGCTATTTAACAGAAATCTAAAGCAATTGGGTAATCCATGCAACAATTTCATATATGAAATTTACTATTATGTGCTTCTTTTGTTGGTCAACTCCCCATATTGCCCAAAGAATCATGTTACTCTCCTTTCTTACTTTGTGATCTGTCAAATTTCCAGGAGGAACCTGAGCGACTGAGCCCTTCAAGTGGAAATGGTGACACCGTTTATGTAAGTAAAATACTGATGCAGCTTTTCTGTATGTTAGATCCTACTTAACAATAAGAATACAACAATTATAATGCCTGATGGTTACTATGTAACTATAACTAACTAAACAAGCTATTCAAGCTTATTTGTGCTCTCTAAAATAGCATTTTTTTTGTTTTCCAGTATTTTGAAGAATCGTTCATCCTACCCACTGATGAGAAGCTTCTAAGCTTTAATGATTATCTAAAACTTGAACGCAAAAGAATGCACATCAAGGTGTGTATTTAAGACTTAAAGTAATCGTCCAGACCCATTTTTTCTTTGCATAATTATGTTGAATGTTTATTCAGAATACCTAATCCTTGTTTGTGGCGCTGGCGCTCTACAACTTTGTCTTCAGTGAAATTTTTCGAATCTTGAACTTAAGTGGCTTTTCTGTGAGTTTGAAGTGAATTATAGTGGTTTTCAGGTGAGCTTCGTGGCATCTGGCGGACTTAGTGTAGGTCTGAATGAAATTTTGCAAAAATATATGCTAGGAGTGATAAAAAGAAGACAACCCGGAAAACAGCGAGAAGTTGAGAGAAGAGAGAGTTGAACTTGGCAGGAATAGAAAAAAACTGCTTCAGGTTGAGGAGGTTTGAGAGAATAGCCAATATTTTCTTTTTATTACTTCATCCCTAAGTATAAAGAGTACTGTGTAGCCGAGTGTTGCACTGATTACGTCTGTACTATGTTTAACCAGGTCAAGAGTTTAGCCAAGGGTCTGGCTGGAGAAGTTCCCGTAGGAAAAGAGGAGCTTGATGGTGACGGTAAGAAAAAACGTGAAATTACATGGTTGGGCCGGGAGGCGCAAGCCAGTCTGATAAAAGTCTGGTCAAGAAGTATAGTGCTTCCCCCCTTTCCAGCGGTGCAGATAAGGGAGGTTCGACAAAACCTCCGGGTCCCTGGGAAAGGATCCACATGGTCGGGAGGCCTCAAGAGTGGGTTGGAATAGCCGCAGGTGGAGTTGCGGTAAGTATTGCAGCCGTTTATGCAGCAGTGCAAGTATCAAAGATGATATGGGGCCGGATTACACTAGCGGAGAAATGTTTGAATTGCTTGAAGAGCACGAACAAAAAGAAAGCTAGTTGAGTCTCTGCTTATGGATAGGAATGATATAGCCAGGGCGCGTATAAGTACGACCAAATTTCCTGGCACAAAGGGCGAGAGCAAGGCAGTGCATGAGTACTGGCAGATAGCCCAGGAGCTTAAGAAAGCTCAGGTAGCTCTGAGAGAGCTGCAAACAAAAATGGCGGTAAAAGGAATTGACACGGATGGATTGAATGCCCTTGCATCAGATGTGGTGGAACGGCAAGGAGAAGATGCGATGTTGTTAAGGAAGATAACGCGCCTTGCGGCAACTGGATAATTGTCGAAAACAGAGAAGATGGTTATGGAAGATCAACTTGAAAGAGGTGGCTGCGTACCATCATGCCCCTGCGATTGGTGTGTCAGTAAAGGAGAAATATCAAGCGCTGTTCCTGGCCTGGAGGGTACAAAACTGAAAAGGGATAGAATGGGCAGAGTCGCTTTCTAAAGCGGCCCAGACGTCGGCGAGTTGGGCGGCGGGGGTTTCATTGCTCCCCGCAGTATGTCAGGCCATGTTTACTGGTGGCCGATGAAAAAGGAATGGAAAATTGTAAGTATTTGCAAGGAAAGAAATTGTTGCTTTGAAGAGTTTGAAAAGAAGCAAGAAATTGTTGCTTTGAAGAGTTTGATTAAAGAGTCATCATTATAAGGCATGGTAATAGTAAAAATAAGTTACATCACTGGGAAGCCTGAGGTTTTTAAGGTTGGTTAGGCTAGTTTAAGGAAAGGGGGTCCTTTTGGGTCATGTCCCCCCCCCTGTTAGATTAGGTTTAGTTCTGTTTTATTCGTAACTATATTTTTCTGGTAGATTTGATGTATTTTGGAACAATCTGAACTGTGTTTCTGAGATTGGTTACGTATCCGAACCTAACTGAATCTCACCCACTAGTTTACTAACCTAACATGGACATTAGTTACCTAACCTAACCTAACCGATTAAGTTATGCTGGTATTTAATCAATGAATGCAGAAACACCAGTAAAAGCTTATAAAATGTATATACTGAGTACTATAATATCAAGATCAAGAACTAGAACTATCGCCGAAAATTAGAAGTCCCACCGATGTGAAAAATTGTATAAGATATATATTATATAAGTTATTTTTAATAGGAAGGCGTGTACATATGAGATATGAAATAAAACTAACCTAACCCCACCTTTTGACTCACTAACCTAACCTAACCTAACCCCACCTTTTGACTTACTAACCTAACCTAACCCCACGTTTTAACCTCCAAACTAAAGCCAAATCCTCATTAAAAAGTGTCCACGGCAAGGGGAAGAATCGAGGCGATGCAGGTCACAAGAGGAAGAAGAGTAGGGGCGTAAATAAACACTTGTCTCTCGCTTTCCTATGAACAAGTCATATCTCCAAAAGTAATTATTTGCAACGGAAGCTCATAGAGGGAATGTTTCATAGATCCATAAGGTAAACAGAAACCAAGCTCCCAATTGTGTAGGGAATTTGGTCCTAGTATAAAATAATACCACTTTGG
>JACEEZ010015476.1:0-17656 GCA_016584305.1 Chionoecetes opilio | reverse complement strand
AAAAAAAAACTTGAAATGTTAAAAAAAAAAATTTTGTTTTAATTAAGTTAAAAAAGTTACAGAATTTTTTTTTTTTAAACTTTAAATAAAAATAAAACCTTAAAACAATCCTACATTACAATATAAATACTAATTACATCACAATGACCGCCAGCGTGGAACTGTCCTCTGCACACCGATCCAAGTTCTCACGGCAAGCGTCACTCCACCTCTCGTTCACGGCTCTCGTCAATCTGAAAAAAATAATTGATCCACTCATTAGAATTGAGTATATTTCATATATTGTTTGGGATCAACAGGTTTCATAAAAAATATATATTGTTTTGTTTCTATTGCAATTTGTGGTGGGTTAGGGTGTAAAAACCGCGCTAAAAATTGATGGACTAGAAGGAGAGTGTATATGACTGAAAATAACTAACCTAATCCCACCTTTAGAGCACTCAAACCTAACAAATCCCAATTTTAACCTCCTAAAACTAAAGCCACATCCTCATGAAAAAGTGTCCGCGTGCAAGGGAAGAACAGAGGCCCTGCAGGTCACAAGAGGGAAGAGGAGGCGCATGTAAACACTTGTCTCTTTCCTCCTATAAAACAAGATATCACATCTCCAAAAATAATTATGCGATGGAAGCTCATGAGAGAAATGTTTCCTGGAATCCAGGAAGGTAAACATAAAACAATACTCACAATTGTGTAGGGAATTCTGGTCCTAGTGTAAAATAATACAAAAGATCAGCCTGGGGTCCCTCAATAAATATGTAGACACTGGTGGAGAATGTTAGGTCTTCCCTTAGGCAGCCAGGTTAGGTTAGTTGTATCGTGAACTTTGTTTACGGGAGATTTTGGTTGGTTTTGAAATAATCTGGTTTGTTTTGTCACCACACGAAACAACCTAAATTAACTATACCTCACCTACCTGATGCTGTCGGGGAGGGACCCACATCTTCACGAGTGCCAATATGTAGTTTTGTTCAGATTCACAAAATGTACCAAACGTTTGTAGTTGTGTATAAGGAAATGTCCGCTGTATAAAAAAAAGAAAAATAAGACCAGCCGTTAATAGCCGTTTTTTCTTAATTAAAATATTTAACTGGAACCAGGTTATTAAACAAATTTTAGTATTAAACAAATTTAACTAACTTAACCTACCGGGGTCCAGGTCGTTTTGGCCGCAAGTAATTTAGTGCCGTGACGTCCAAAACTGGCAAAACGGCCGAATCGTCAGCACGGCCCCCTACACAAGATACGGCATATCATAAATGGGTATACCACCTTAAATAACCAAACTTCATCATCAAGATCACACTATGTTACAAACTATGAAATAGATTATTTCGATCAATTAGGACTGTTGATGTATGAAATTGTGTGTTGTAACGTAAGGGCTATATGGTGTGACTAGCCGCAAAGCCGCCCTCCGGGCGGGACATTTTTGGCCCCTTAGCCCGCGGAGGGCTATTTGGGCGGGTCCTTTGGCACAACACCTAAAACACAGACTCTCCAGAGAGCCCCTTCTACCTTTCCTGAAATCATTGATGTAGAAATGTATGTATTAACGCCAACCCATCACATCAACCACCAAACCCATCACTCACCCCATGAAACCATCACCCCCCCACCCATTCACACTCACCCATTACCCATCCACCACACCATTACCCATCACCCCCAACCTATTCCCTCACCCATCACCCCCCCCCCATTCATTCACCCATCACCCCACACCCATTATCCATCACCCCACCCATTCACTCACCCATTACCCATCACCCACATCAAGGTTTCATCAATTCTCGCAACCCACTTTTTCACAATTCTCGCTAATAGGATACTAAAACTAAAAATAAATTTAAAAGGAGCAGATATACCAATAAGTAGGCTTAAACACCTTCCCCTGGGCGACCTGGTTCCCAAAAAACTGTGGCCATATGATGGAATTCCGCAACGGGGGGCAGAAACCTATCGCGGACACACATACAGACACACTTTTCGGCTTATATTATTATAGTGATAGGTGGGTGGAGTCGTGACCGTAGATGTGTGTACTTAAAGTGATGCTCGGTACGCAATGTGGGCAACAAAAGTTCACATCCCTGCACGGTCCTTGTGGCTAAACATTCTCACGGTCTGAAGGTTCCTGGCCCTAAACATCTGTACGGCCTAAAGGTTGGACAGACTAACTGGATCACGGCAGAAAAAACGGCCAAATTAGACCCGAACTACCTAACCTAACCTGCCAGCGGCGGGCGCGTAGTTAAATATAATTTAAGAAATTCATATCTCAGGAACGAGTGTTTCCGATGAAATTGCAATAACAGTACACCGTGTTTGTATATGCCAGAAGGCACTTCATATAACACATAGGGGTCCTTCGTAGTGATTTTGGTGTTCTTCTTAGATAAACCAATATGGTTATTTTTTTATTCTTTTCCCCAAGTGATACAACTGCATAAAGTACTGAAACAGAAAAATAATAGAGAACAATTTACTGGTAAGGCATGTCGAGCACCTTGCACTTGTGGAATATTAAACTGTTTTTTCTTAGGTAATGGTTTTGTGCCATTTATTGAAAATTTGATTTTCAAAGAAAAGTTAACCTATGTAACTGGACCAATGCAAGAAAAAAGGAAAATACAGCCGCCACATTTTACTAGTCACACAACGTCCCCAAACCTTGGTAAAATGTGCTCATTGAAAACACACACATATTTTATCTGAAAGATTTGTTGCTTGGCAATCTTCAAACTGAATGAATTGTGGCCCTCATTTAAATGTTGCAATTAAGATTGCTCATAATTTTTCAAGGTTGGTTGGTAAATAAACCATATTCTCCCCTCTCAGAAACTGGAACGCATTCAATAGCCGACATTCTGAGGAGGGAGGAATGTGCTGTTCGGTGGCTGCCACGGACAGGGCGAGCAGATCCTGGTGCTACCTAAATGCCAGGATCACTGCTGATCCCCAGAGTTTGATAATAATACGGTACATTATTTGCATTTGACCTATCCTTCATACTTCTTATTCTCTGTATAGATAACTTGTTCAAACATAATGGGGAAATAGGGTTACTTGTCCTTGCGTGATAACAAGGCTTCTAAATAGAAGTCTTACTGCAGTTTTGTCACAAAATAAAAAGCGTACTTAATGGCCTGTAATGCTTCTATGTGCTCTTTGGTTGATGCTTTTAGATCTGTGTTTTGGAGATTGGACTGGTGTTATGCGGGTATTATTGCATGGTTTAATGCTGATATTACTAGTCATTCTTGCAAAATGATGCTGCAAGCAGGTATCGCCATCCGTAGCATTTGCATACAGTATTGGAAGATCAGAAAGGGATGATCGCCTGGCACAGCCCATGCGATGGATGCCCTTACAATAACAAAAAGTATTTAAACAATACTAAGTTTTTGTTCATATGCATTTTGATGCAAATCACCTCAAAAATATTGACCAGACTTTAATTGAAGTCTTTGATGCGTTCGTTATGGACGTTTATCGTTGCATAGAAGAACGTGTGATACCGTTGAAAATCTTTAGGCAAAAGCTGGCGACTCCGTTCTCGAAATAGATTTGCGTAAGCACGTACTCAGCTTATATCGTCCACATTACTAGCTCCACATATAAAAATAGTAGTGAATGATAGATTATAACGGGATTTTTTGCATAAGCAGGAAGTAGGTGGAAGCTGTCTGATATCAGAAAATATGCCCCATCCGGGAAATATTTAGCCACCTTCCTGCGTTTCTTACCTGTATTAAATCTTATTGATGATTAGTAGCTTGGTAGTCAGGCTATGTGCTTAGTTTATGATGATATGTAATTGCAAGTCAACGATCTCCTAGTTAATGGGTGGCTAGCTACCAAATAATTAGAACCAAAGGATGGTTTATTTTATACTAGGCACCAAAAATTCCCTTTACACAATTGGAGCTTGGTTTCTGTTGACCTTATGGATTCTATGAAACCATTCCTCTAGAGCGTCCGTTGACAATAATTACTTTTGGAGATGATGACTTGTTCATAGGAAAGCGAGAGACAAGTGTTTACTGTACGCCGTACTTTCTTCATCTTGGACCTGCATCGCCTCGATTCTTCCCTTGCCGTGGACACTTTTTAATGAGGATTGGCTTAGTTTGGAGGTTAAAACGTGGGGTTAGGTTAGGTTAGTAAGTCAAAAGGTGGGGGGGGGGGGGTTTTAGGTTTTAAAGGGGGTTAGTTAGTGAGTCATAAGGTGGGGTTAGGTTAGTTTTATTTGCATATCTCATATGTACAGCCTTCCTATTAAAAATAACTATATATATATATCTTATACAATTTTTCACCCTCGGCGGGACTTCTAATTCGGCGATAGTCTAGTTCTTGATCTGATATTATAGACTCAGGTATCTAATCCTAGCGCTAAGCGTGTCATGGTGAGGAAAGCCCGACGTTGAAGTTTCGACAGGGATGCTTGCAGCCTGATGTGATCTCAAGAAGGGCGTTTGACTCAGTGCATCGTGAGTCACTTCTGGGATCTTCTGCGACCTTTACGAGGATTCCTGCAAGACTATTGGTTGATAAATCGGTCTGTATTCTGGGACTGAGGAGGTGCTGGTGAAGTGTGGGGCAGGTGTATCAAGCTTCTTTCCTGGAATACAGGAGGAGGAAGGCGTTGCGTCCTTGCCCCATCACTTTTAACAAAGCTTGTATGGACTGGGTATTGGACAGGTTGTGTAGATCAAAGTGATTGTGGAGCATCCGTCGGCAACACCAGATCACTGATATGTTTTGCCGATGAGCAGTAATCTTTGCTGATCGCTGGAGGTCCTGGGGATGGTCTCGAGGCGCTGCACGAGGAGGCAAAGCCTTTGGACTTGAGGTCTCTGGCTCAAGACCAAGGTCCAGGTGTTGGAGTACTACTAGATGAAGCAGTTTACAGTCTGTTCATGCGTGTGGCCGAGGACATGAGATCTGGGAAAGTTTTTACAACTTTGGTAGCGCAAGTCCATAATGAGGCGGGTCACGTCAAGAAGCCTTACGGCGGATTGGCATAGCCCACGGTGTTATGGACTCGCTAAGGCGGGGAGGATTTTGGCGTTGTCGGTTACCTGTGCAGCTTACGAGGATAGACAAAGGATCCGGATCTTCATGGTGTCGCTTGTGATCCCTGCTACTCTATGGTTGTGAGACATGGACACTAAAAAGTGACTGAAGAGACGAATCAATGCCTTTGGGAATAGTGTCTTCGCCAGAATCATGGGGCTATCGCTGGATGATACGTGTCAAATCAAGCGATTGCACCGTGAGACTGATTTAGGCAGGACCTGCATAGTCGGTCAGCGCCAACTGTCCGGCTATAGAGCAATGTGGCACGCTTACCCTGAAAACGATCTTCCCATCGGTTGTATCTGTAAGAGACAATCCGGCGTGGAAAGGAGGCCAACGGGGGCGGGGGCGCTCACAAAGCTCATGGCTGCGGGCAAGTTGATGTTTCTGGTCGAGAGTTGCTTGGTATGGGAAAGGAGCCTGAATGGGAAATCGCGCGTGGTGACCACACGGAGTGGCGTCGTAGGGGGGCGACGCGGACGCGGCCCCCGGCGTATGCAACCCAATGATTGATTGATTGAGTATATACATTAATAAGCTTTCTTTACTGTTTCTGCATTCATGATAAATACCAGCAATAACTTAATCGGTTAGGTTAGTTAGGTAACTAATGTCCAGGTTGGTAGTAAACTAGTGGGTGAGCTCAGTTAGGTTCGGATACTGTAAACCAATCCAGAACACAGTTAGATGTTCCAAAATACATCAAATCTACCAGAAAAATAAGGGTTACCGAATAAAAAAGAACTAAACCTAATCAACAGGGGGTGGGGAACATGACCCAAAAGGACCCCTTTCCTTAAACTAACCTAACCGAACCTTTAAAAACCTCAGGCTTCCAGTGAAGGTAACTTATTTTTACTATTACCATTACTTTTATGATGACTCTTTAATCAAACTCTTCAGAGCAACCAATGTCTTGCTTCTGCAAGTGGGTAGAAAATAAAAACTAGTGATACCAAGTGCAAAACAAAGGTCAGATTCTTTCAAAACACATCACAAATCTTATCGGAAAAATATATAGTTTATCTGAAAAAGGACGAGGGTCACAGAAACTATCTCTACCCCTTGGGCCATTGTTTATGGGACTGTACTCTGGTCTACGGATTTCTCGTTCCCATCGGCGAAGTTCCAATTTTCACGCGTTCGAGAATTACTTTTTTTCTGGGACTTCAATATACATGCAGTATTTATTCTAGTGTTTGCCCATTTCCCCCTCCGGAAAACAGTTGGGGACCTGAGAAAATGCAGGAGATTGACTGGGGTATAAAATAGAGTTCGCACCCACCGTTCTTTGTGATTAGGGTTGTTAAAGATTTCCCTAGATCTAAGGTAAAATGGATTGGAAATTTCTCTAAGTCCAGAGACGTTGAACCTTAGATCTCACAAAACATAATGATAACCGGGTAGAGTTGAGAACACCCACCCACCCTCGCTAGGAGGTAACTTAAAATTTGGTCATGTTTACCGAGGGGATGGGGGGGAGAGCCCCCCGCCTCTGGAGGATTCTGTTTACAAGAGGACAATGATAGGGCATGGAACGGTGTCTTGCCCGGACAGGTTTTTAATCCCTGTTACACACAACACCTCCAGAGGTGGTGGCTTCAGTGGTGGTTGTGGCCTTTACCATTGTCGGGGATGTCCATTCTTTGCCATCCCGCTGCAATCACCCTGCGGCTGTAGCAGGTCGTATCCATATGCACAAGACCACACTGTCTGCTCAATATATCTACCTCCAAATGACGACATACCTCTCCAAGATCTAAGGATCTTTCGCCAGCTTCCCCGTCCATTGTTTCCTCCTTGGACAGGACATGAATGGCGCGGCATTTTCCTGTGGCGAGATTCCACCAGCAATCGTCGCGTGATTCTCTTCGTAACTCTATAGATGGCAACACCTAAATATATTAAACCACGGTGAGAACTACACATTTCTATTCGCAGACGGGAACATTGACTGCTATGGAACTATCACTCTACAGCAAGGTTCGCCCTAGACTATCATGGGAGGTGGCCGATTCCGCGAGGAGTGACTATTATCCCTTACTACTAAAGCAGTGTCATCGCCCCTTCCCCGAGTCTCCCAAAGTGGTGCCTCTCTCGTGCAGACTGGGAGGGCTTTCAAAAGGCTTTTGTTTTTTAATACATTAGATGACTTTCAGACAAATAGATGAGGCCCGTTGATACTTTGCGTCTCGAATACATGGCAGCCTCGCTGAGCATTCCCCCGCACTTCGGCCTCTTCCTCTCGCCGGCCTGTTCGTGGGGAATCAGGACTGAATACGGCAGCGAGGAGTCAACTCCGACGGGCTGAGGCGCAATACAAATCGCGGCCAACTCAGTAGACCTAAAAATAGTTTCACAGGTCAAGAGCTCGATACGTGGGTATGAAGGAGGCTCGTCACCCCTCTGGAATGCTTATATAAGTATGATCTGTTGCACTACCCCGTGTCAAGGTTTAGGCTAAGAGTGAGGAAAATGAAGGGAAATTTAAAACATCCTCCCCTCCAGGTCTTACATAAGAACCTAAGAACCATAAGAAAATAAGAAGCTACAAGAGCCGCGGGCATACACGTGTAGTTCCTGTTAACCTAACACTACCAACATACAACTCATACCCATCATTAACCTATCCAGCTCCCCTTTAAGCTACTAATGACTCCGCACTAAATACCTGTCTACTGAGACCATCTCACTCATTCACACCCCTATTTTGTGAACCAGTTTGCCCTATTTCCTTTCTAAATCTACGCTTTTCCAAGCTTGAATCTGTTACTTCTTGTCTACCCTGTTTAAAGCCGTTAAGAACTTTTCCTACCTCTCCTTTTATTAAATCCCTTATCCCACTTAAAACTTTTATCAGACGCCCTTACTCTGCGTCTCTCGAGTGGAGTGTAATTTTAATAACTTTCAATACCCTATCCATAACTAAAGTTACGCATCCCTTGTATCATTTTGGTCATCCTTCTCTGCACTTTTCTAAACAACCTAATCCATCCTGTAATATGGAGACCAAAAACTGAAAATGCAAGTCTAGGTGAGGCCTGACTAGAGCCAGATAAAGCTTTAGAATAACTTCCGCCACTTCTACTTGTAAACTTCTGGTAAGAATCCTAATTACTCTATTAGTCTATTTGGCCTTAAATACATGTTCCTAGTCGGAGTTGGGCTCACCCTCACTCCAAGAATCTTTTTCACCTTCTGATCTTTTCAGCGATACCATTGCATTATGGTATATCTATATCCAGGTTTTTTCTACAACATCATAAACGCCTAAATTACAATATAAATTCCATTGCTCATCTGACTGCCACTCGTTAAGTTAGCTAAGTCTCCGTTTTGCAATATGTTTACGTCAGACTGTGATCCAAAACCCTAACCTAACTTAGTATCATCAGCAAACGTGCTGATATCACGCTAATCCACTATCCAACCCCCGTCGTTGATGTAAATCAAAAATAGTAATGGCTCCCAAACAGACCCTTGTGGAACTCACTTGTCACCCGTCCCAATTCAGATTTGGAACCAATTAATTGGAGAACCCTTGTGCACTATTACTTAGCCAAGCTCGATCCAAGGAAGAAACCTTCCCATCTATACCATGAGCCCTTAACCTTATTTAAGAGTCGCTCGTGTGGTACTTTGTCAAAAGGCTTACTAAAGTCCAGATATATAGATCATAATCCTTATCATTACCTGCAGTCTCAGTAAACTTTCCTATAAAAATCAATAAAATGTGAGACAGAACTACCCTTGTGTGATCAATGTGTGAACCATTGAGTTCAACTATGTTTATCTAGTGCTCTCTAATGTTTTTTGCAAAATAGATTCCAAGAAATTTACCCACCACTGATGTTAGACTTACGGGTCGATAATTGACTTTAGTCCTACTGTCCTCCCTTAAATATAGGGAACAACATTTCCTATTCCCTCCACAATAATGGCACATCGCCAATCTCAACCGTTTCCTAAAAATGGTGCACTAACGACTCACTAACAACTCCTTTGGGGGGGGGGTCATTCCTTTAATACACTGGGATTACACTCATCTGGTCCCGGGCGAGTTAAATGGTTCATTTGTTTCTATACCCGCCTCCACCTTCCCTAGTTATCAAATATCTTTGAGTTTTCCTAATCGCTTCTTTGAACAATCTGTTCACTATCAGTGTATCGTAGTATGTGTATCCTCCTCCGAAAAACACTTAAAAATAATATTAGACTCATACACAATCCTCATCCGTATTTAAGACCTCACCCGCCTGACCTTAAGGGACAATAATTCCTTGTCTTGTTTTATAAACCTGATAGAACACCTTTGGGTCCTGTTCGACTGTCTGCAACTTTAATCTCATAATGTTCTTAGAACTCGATTAATTCTCACTGTCCTCGCCATCAAGTCGATACTGTTCTTTGTTACCAAATCCTGCCTTGAACCTTAAATAAATTGTTTCCTTTTTACTCCAATGTTGTGTTGTAACTTGGTGGTTCACCATTTTGGATCACAACTTCTGGACCTATCTCCCTAGTAAGGAATATTCTTTTCTGTCCGTTCAATTATATTCCTTACAATGAGATATAATCATCCTCGGCTCCGACCTCACTTCCCCTTCTAACCTCTCTACACCTCCTCAGCCCTTTACCTCACTTCCCTGTCTAAAACGCTCTAATATCTCCAGCCTCGACTCACACCAATCTGACCGCGCAATTACCTCCAGGTGCCTCCTAATCCTTCATAAATTGGGCCTTTCCAGCGGACAACGCCTTGTCCGGGAGACTTTATGCGCCTACATCCCACCTCTTATTTTAATAACCTACAGGTGTCTTCTTAATCCCGCATAATTGGCCTTTTCTGAAATTAGGTATTCGAGCTATGGCACTTAATCCAACTTCCCATTTTAAGCTAAATCTGATCTCATAATGGTCGCATTATATAAATGCCCCCCGACTCCACATTGTAAACTAAATCGTTCTCTATTTTCAGCAAAGACTATCTAGATATATCTCATCTAGTAGGCTCCTGATTGCTTGACTTAGGAAGTATCCTGGATTATATTTAACAATCATACTGCATCGCGTCACCTATGATTAATCACAGTCTAGTATTCCTAAGACTAAAATCTCCCACCACTCATAATCGATTATATCTGAAGGCCTTGTTATTTCTTCCCATATAGGAGATGAATCCTCTTTACATAAGTTTGGAGGCCTATACACTACACCCAAAACCATTTCTAGTTCCCTCCGTTGACCCTACCTATATAACTCTAGGCTGTCATCTGTTTTATAACATGTTAACACCAACACGCAATGCATCTCTTGCATTAAAGCGCAAACTCCTCCTCCTCGTCAGCCTACTCTGTCCTTCTGGGAAAAAACTTATAACCAGCTTATCTCGACTTCCGGATCGAATACCTTTCCTGACATATCCCAACACCGGTTCTCTGTGAATGCTATATAATCAAAATATCCTTAACACTATTTATTCCTCTCAGGAAACTATTGTTTTTAAAAACTCTACAGTTTGTATAGTAACCTTCCAGAAAACTCCTCTTTTTTTTGTCAATTTTTCCTTTATCTTTAACTAAACCCCTCCTCGCTCTTTCTTACGAATCACTTAGTTCCCTGCCTTCTGGAAACTCCTCCTAGTGTCGCAAGTTTCCTTTACCCCAACCTCCCGTGTCTAAAACCCCGTTTCTCTATCTTAAAAAAGCCTGCGGTGCATCTACTTACCGCTTAAAGGGATTCAGACAAGATCGAGAACTCCTTCCTCGAAAAGGTTGCACCCCGTCCCTGCGGTAGAGGCTGTTACGCCCGAAAAGACCGGTCCCAGCTGTCGACAAAGGCCCAACCATGGCTTGCAAGAAAGTGCCAGCCGGAATCACCGCAATAGCCCTGGAGTACACATGTCGTCAACAAAGCGTCTGGAAGATACACCACACACCACAGGAACCCACCCCTGTCCCTAACTACCTCACAGCTTCCTTGAACCGCCGTAGCAATTCCTCACTTTTACACAATCAACATCATTTCCCAGCGCTCAGGCAGGACGATGGGCTTTTCCCTTTGGTGCCGCCATGCTACTCAACTCTCTTAGTCACTAACATAACCTTATCCCCTTCCCTGGGTAACTCCACCCGACTTCATGCGCATCCCTTCTTTTGTCACAGAACTGTGCTGTCAAGATGTCTAACATGACTGTCACCAACACACAAAACCAAAGATTTACCTTCGGGTTAATGATGTATCGTTACCTCCATAACCTGCGGATTCATCCTCTTGCAGCACCAGGAGAGTACTGAAATGGAGTTCGTGCACAAAAAGATGGTATATTGTTTACCTTTTATCCGGCGGGCGGGCTCCATGATCAACTACCTTCAAACACAATCCCTGGTGACTTACAAGGAAACCTTAGTAGTCGCTTGAGTCAAATTCTCGCTCTGGTTCCCCCGACAGGCACACACTGCATGTGCCCCTCACTCGCTCACTGGACCTTCACCCCACACTTAAGAGAAGTATCTTCTATTTCCTCTTTTCACAAAACCGATTTATTTCATATTCGTTCACATGCACTTGCAAAATTCCTTTTTCAGGTCTTCGATCGCCTCCAGAATAGTCTTAAGGCGCCGCCACCCACACCATTCAATACCACTCTCCCTCGACCTCGACTCCCTTAAACCCAGAGCCTCCAACTCTACCACACTACCACCTCTCAACCCAGCACCAAACACAACAACACCACTTCACCTCCGCCGCACAACACCCCCATCAACAGAACGTAGCCATGCTAATGCCTGGGAGCTAAACCAAAGCACAAACCTCACTACACGGATACGACAGGTCGACAGGAAATTTTTCAATAATGGAGGGGACCCAGGCAGATCCCTTGACGTAGCAGAGAATTTGCTTTCCCATTTGCGTCAGGTGTCAGTATTATAAAAATAATACTAAGGAAATAAATATAGGGTGGTCAAAAGCTTTGTTCATCAAAGTTCCCTAACTGACTTTCAGGAGAGCTCGCACGCGTACGTCTAATCTCTGAGACGGAAACTAGAGACTGAAAGCGCGAAGCGGAATTGTCGCTAAAAAAAAAAAAAAAAAAAAAAAAATACGGTAGCGTTGGAATGTAGTACGAGGCTGCGGAAAATAGAGTGGAAGCAATGTTTCCATAATTATCTCAAAAACCGTATTAGCTACGAGAAAACATTATGGAGTGTTAAAAATCACGATATCAACAGGCTCACTGTGGTATAAGCAAATTTAAATTCCATGATATATGACCAAATAAAGTTTTGTGTTTAGGTCATACTACCCGAAAAGAAATATTCCAGAAATCAAAAAGAAAATTGATACATGCGAAAACTCTGTGAATAAGAAATGTAAATTTTTCAAAGGGGATACGATTCCTGCAGACAAGGTCTCCGTCAAGACATAAAACAATATGTTAGGACGGATGAAAGATAGATGTATGGTGCATCATACATATCATAAATCACTACATAAAATCAACATGCATAAGGATGTGGCTCATTGCACGGCACAAGGGTGCGCAAAATATTAAAAATATTATATCTAAAAATCTGTATAGCAAAAAAAGAAACGGGTAGATGCTTAGGGTAGATTTCGTGAGCTTAAACAATAAGGATCATGCCAGGTGGTCTAAGGTCAATAGTCATAGTAAAAAAATCGGGAAAACGCAAAAAGGAGCGTTCTGAAAGGTTTAAGCTGCCAAAAATTGGAGATTTTATTTCCTACAGACGTAAAAATGATTCTCAATACCAATTGTACACTTGCGAAGAACAATAATAATGGTTCTATATATTTTTACCAGAAAAACCCTGGCACAGTCAAAGAACAGTTAATGAATTGTTTTTGATAGTAAAGAAAAGCATTTACCCGTATAGATACACGGAAAAGTCAAAAGAACGCAAAGTTTAGTGCTCCAAAAATCCTGCCTAATACGCGTTCAATCCGCTCTTTTATCCCGTAGTTTAGACGCAAAGCCTAAGACAGTTTTCTGCACGGCAAATACTGTGTGCAACGTGCACACCCGTAACCCACCAATTTTACACACTTTATAACATAACAATGTAATTACATAACACACACGGGGTGATATGTAGTAGCTAGTACCCGATTAGATGGATTGGTTACGAGGAGCCGACAAAAAATAAAATCGTCCAGGCAGCCGCTGTCTCTGACTTCTTACTTATTACTGACTTCCATATATTGAGTAAAAGAGATGAAATACAAAGCAAGGGACTCATTCCACGTCTGGCTAAGCTCGGCATTCGGACAGCAGCAGCCAGCAGCTAGCAGCAGCATGATGAAGCCGGAGGTGGAATGGATATCAACACCAACTTCACCAGGGAGATAGATGCTTGGTAATATTTTAGTAGGGAGCGAGAACCCATTGAGGAATCCTATGATCCTGGTGATATCACTAGGGTGCTATACAGGCGTGGGAGCTAGTGACGTCTTCTTCAGGAAGGCACAGGTGAGGCGGAAATGCGGGTTTTACTCAAAACGTTGAGTGTGCGGCTGGAGCGAAGCTCACGACACTGTAGGTTTGGGCAGGATTAAACGTCTTATTACTCGTTATTATAGAACTTAGTGATTATGGTGAGATGTTTTTATATACTTGTCATTTTCTTAATCAATGTAAAACACCGTTTTGTCACCTTAAATAAGGGTGATTTAAAAAATGTTATGATGGGGTAATGATGGCGGGGCAGATGACGGAGAGGCCTTGCCGCGGGGCTCCCTATATCACCAAATATTCACTATTTCAACCCACACACACACCTTCTACCACCAAAACACTAGCAACACAGGCTCTTACTTATACATCTTATTATTGATACATTTAAAACTCCTGAAAACGCAAACATTCCGAATAAAACGAGAATTAGTTTTGAGATGATGGGGACAGAAGGCGGGGAGAGGCAGTTGGCATGCCATTCTTGCCCGGAAATATGTCTCGCTGACTTGTGATTTGGGCGAGAAAATTTTAAAAAACTGTTTGTCATTGGCTGGTGACTGATGACGTCATTACTCGTCTTAGCCAAATCAGCGCCTTCCGACGCGTTAACAACCGACCGAGGGAGGTTTTGTAGCTTTAGTCGAAAGGAAAAAAAGTTCGGAGAGATGGTCGTTGCTGGCTTCTTCTTCTTTCAGGTGAGGAGCTAAACCGCGGTTTTCACCCGGTTTCAAAGCCTAATTTTTCCCGGGTGGCTCCCTCAGGGCTTGTATGAGGCCCTAAACTCTCTGCCTTTTTCCCAAACCTTTTCTAAAAATACTTTACCCCTTCATGATTCTTCTATTGGTGTCCTGTACCCCTACTCAAACCTAAAAAAATTCCATTATCCCATCTATGTTCCCTCTGCCACTCTATCCCACTGATCCCACGCCTACCTCCGGCCACTATTGCTATAAACCGCTCTCTTTCCTCATCATACCTTGACACCTAATACCAGGTGATCTAACAGTTTTCACTAGTCTACCCATACACATTTGACATATCTTGCTTCCTTCGTTTGCCCATCTATATGTTCTACTATGACCTCCAGAGATTTAGTCCTTGCTTTAAATATTAAAATACTCCCCAAGCTACCATCATAAAGACCTCACACTTTGGTGTGGTCTTCCCCTTGTCCCAAGTCAAAAAACTCTTACCCTCCATCCTCTGTCTCCCACTCTCCCTGCCCCCCTCTGAACTTGGTCTTTTTCACCTTCCTTTTAAAATCCCCCTCACTAGACTGGTGTATCCTATCTGTGAAACCCTGAAACCCCATTTCCTCTCCACCGTCGCTTGATTACCCCATTTACCCTGTCCTACCACTCAAAAATTTTCAGCCCACCCTGTTTTCATCCATTTTTCAAACCCCTGATTTTTAATTAAGCACACTTTCCATTCTCTCCGCAAAGGTACTCCACCCTGCCCTCCCCTATCCCCTCCATGCTACATCCTGTTTGCCTCTGGAAAGTTACTACCCTGTTCTTACTCCTTAACTTGTCCAGCTCTCCTCCCTCCACCTCTACCTCTCCCCCTACATGGGCTGGGTATTCCATCCCTTTTTTCCACAACCCTTTTACTACCCTACCTTTTTTTGCCCACTCTTGCTAAAATACCAACCTTCCCAACCACTGATTTGCTTTTCCTTTTTACCCTGTTTCGTCTATCTGCTCCCTTCCCATCTACCGTGATCCCTGGTATTTATGACTGGGTGCGCCCACCCCTCAGGTCTCCCTTTTTAAACTCTACCCCATTGCTGCTCTCCATTTAAAACCAGGCCCCTGACTTTTCTCACTTTTAAATTTCATCCAAAACCCCCCTCCCATACGGGCGCGATATGTAGCCTCCTAAGTTTCTCCACTGTCCTCACTCATGCCCCCCCTATTTCGCGCATTAGAAACTCTCAACTTTTCCCCCCAACCCTTACCCCATAGCCCGAATTCTCAACCTAATTGCAAATTTCCTCTGTATAAAGCCAAAAAAAAAGGGGGGTGAAAACACGCAGCCCTGCCTCCCCCCTCTTCGACTCCCTACCCACTCTGCTCTATGTCCCCAAGCCTGTAACTGCCCGTGTGTCCTCATACATCTATCTTTATGGCTATTCTGTCACTAACCCCAAATTCTAGCAGTAGTCTCAAAGCAACCCCTTTGCCCCTACATAAGCCTTTTCAATGTCAAGGATGCAAGGTAGGGCTTTCCCCCCCATCCCCATTCATTTTTTCACAACGAACTAAAAACGAAAATTTTCCCCACCTCTCCCCTTGCGAAAGATTCTGTTTTCCCCCCCCTTACTCTATTTCTCTCACAACATTCACTTAAACCCAACCCCTTTTTACCCACTGAAAATCTTTTCCACCGTATCCTTTGCTATTGGTCGTATTTTTTCAAGAGCTTTCTACTTTTGTGACCTCCCTTGTGTAATAAGTAACCTACCCCTTTCCATTTCCTTTGGGGCTCTCTTATCCTGCCAAAACTGCCTAAAAAAACCCATAAACCCATCCACCAACCCTCACCCCCTTTTTTATACAAATTTTGTTTGTATACCTCCCTCCCCTGCTTTCCTATTTTTCGCTTTTTTAGTAAACTCCTTATTTCTTCCTTTCTGTGTTTCATCCATTCCCTCACTATCTTCCTTTTTTCTTCCTATATTTACTTCACCAATTCACCCGCCCTCAGCCCCCACCTCCCCCCAAAAATTCTTGATCTCCCTCTTTAATATCTCAGGGCCTTTACCCCTTCGTCTCCCCTAAAATTTCATCTACCCGGTTCCCTTTTTCCTCTCCTCTAAGAAAGATCCAATCCCACCCCCTCCTCACCCTTCTCCCCTTTGTTCCTCTACAAAATTTCCCCCTCCATGTTTGCCCTAGCCTCTAAAGCGCTTTTTACTTCTCTCTGTTTTTTCTTATCCTATCCCATGCCTCCTCAAATTTTAACCTTCCCCTTCTCCATCTACTTCCTTTTCGAGTCCTTCGTGCCCTGTTTTCTGCTCCTTTTTTTTCCTTCCTCGCCCCTTAATCTCACTTTCCCCACCTTTTTCACTTTTTTCCCCGGTCCTTTTCTTCACTTTTTCCTATCCCTTTCCCACTATTTCCCTCTATTTCTCCCACAGACTCTGGTTCTTTCACCACCCCCCTTTTCCCCCTTTCCAAAACCTTTTTCAAGTCCCCCTAAAATGTTCCCAATTTGCCCGTCTAAGTCCCTCTTTGTTCTGTTTTTCTCCTTTTCATCTCCCTTTGTTTTTTTTTGTATTTAAATTTTAAGACATCATGTTGGGTCCTATTTATTCTCCAGACCCCCTGGCGCTATACCTTGTTTCTGGTTCCCCCCAGGTAAGCTAGGAAAAATGAACTCCTGTTTTCAAAGTGGGCACAATGTCACTGCCTTTATTTATAAAAAACCCTTTGATTTTTCGTGTTTCGAAAACACTGTAGTGTACGTGGAGCCACCCCCTTCCGTTGAAAACAGGAACCCCCATTTCGCCCAACTTCTCCCCAAACACAAACGCAGACTATTTTTCCGGGGAAGAAAGGGATGCCAAAAACTGCCTCTCCCCCCCTTCTGTCCCTTCATTTAAAAAAAAATTCTCTTTTATTCGGAATGCTTGCGTTTTTAAAGGAGTTTTTAAAGTACAGAAAAAAAGATGTATCAGTAAGGAGCCCGTGTTGCTAGTTTTTGGTGGTTTGAAAGGGGTTGTTGTGGGTTGAATAGGAATATTTGTGATTGGGGGGGGCCCGCGGCAAGGCCTCCCCCGTCACTCTGCCCCGCCTCAGTTACCCCATCATAACATCTTTAAATCACCCCTTTTTTAAGGGGGGACACAGGGGACATTGACTAAGATAATGACAAGATATAAACATCCACCCTAATCACAAGTTTTTTATAATAACGATAAAAAAGCTTTAAACCTGCCCCAAAAACATGCGGGGAGTGGCGGCTCCGCCCCCCAATCAAAATTTTGAGTAAAAACCCGCAGTTATCCGCCTCCCTTGCCCTTTCCCGAAGAGACAGTCAGCTAGCCTCCAGCCCGTATACACCATAGGAATCACCAGGAAAATTTTTAAA
>JACEEZ010015475.1:0-27019 GCA_016584305.1 Chionoecetes opilio | reverse complement strand
GCATTAGCTATGAAAACAGCTTTTATGCTATAAATCATGAAACACTACATTTTATGGGTTTATAGCAATATAATAAGTAAAACTACCTGTATATATACAATAACACTACAGTTTAGAAGAAACTATGAAAAACGCTTGCAATATACCGTTATATCACAATAAATAACCTCTTACTCTTCTATTTAATAGCTTAATGTAATGTAAGCTACTTATAGGTGCAAATTATTCTAAAAAGAGGATTTTATACTTCAATTTGTAGGAAAACAGCTATATATCACCGATAAATAGCTAATATCATTGAAAACACTACATTTTATGGGTTTATAGCAATATGATAAGTAAAACTACTTGTATATATACAATAACGCTACAGTTTACAAGAAACTATGAAAAATGCTTGCAATATACCGTTATATCACATTAAAAAACCTCTTACTCTTCTATTTAATAGCTTAATGTAATGTAAGCTACTTATAGGTGCAAATTATTCTAAAAAGAGGATTTTATACTTCAAGTTGTAGGAAAACAGCTATATATCACTGATAACTAGCTAAAATAATTGAAAACACTACATTTTTTGGGTTTATAGCAATATAATAAGTAAAACTACTTGTATATATACAATAACGCTACAGTTTAGAAGAAACTATGAAAAACGCTTGCAATATACCGTTATATCACAATAAATAACCTCTTACTCTTCTATTTATTAGCTTAATGTAATGTAAGCTACTTATAGGTGCAAATTATTCTAAAAAAAGCCTTTTATACTTCAATTTGTAGGAAAACAGCTTTATATCACCGATAAATAGCTAATATCATTGAAAACACTACATTTTAAGGGTTTATAGCAATATGATAAGTAAAACTACTTGTATATATACAATAACGCTACAGTTTACAAGAAACTATGAAAAACGCTTGCAATATACCGTTATATCACAATAAATAACCTCTTACTCTTCTATTTATTAGCTTAATGTAATGTAAGCTACTTATAGGTGCAAACTATTCTAAAAAGAGGATTTTATACTTCAATTTGTAGGAAAACAGCTATATATCACTGATAACTAGCTAAAATCATTGAAAACACTACATTTTATGGGTTTATAGCAATATAATAAGTAAAACTAAATGTATATATACAATAACGCTACAGTTTAGAAGAAACTATGAAAAACGCTTGCAATATACCGTTATATCACAATAAATAACCTCTGACTCTTCTATTTAATAGCTTAATGTAATGTAAGCTACTTATAGGTGCAAATTATTCAAAAAAGAGGATTTTATACTTCAATTTGTAGGAAAACAGCTATATATCACTGATAACTAGCTACAATCATTGAAAACACTACATTTTATGAGTTTATAGCAATATAATAAGTATCACTACTTGTATATATACAATAACGCTACAGTTTACAAGAAACTAAGAAAAACGGTTGCAATATACCGTTATATCACAATAAATAACCTCGTACTCTTCTATTTATTAGCTTAATGTAATGTAAGCTACTTATAAGTGCAAATTAATCTAAAAAAAGGATTGTTTACTTCAATTTGTAGGAAAACAGCTATATATCACCGATAACTAGCTAAAATCATTGAAAAGAACACATTTTGTGGTTATAAAGCATTATCATAAGGTAAATTTCTTCTATTAATGATATAACACTACAATTAAGAAGAAACTATGAAAAACACGTATAATATACAATTGTATCACAATATAGAGTCTCAAACTCCTATTATAAGCTTACAGTAGTTTAAAATAGCAATTTCTAACGAAAACAACTATAATTCCAAATTAAAATTTTTTATCAAAAAAAAGTGAATAGTGTAAATTTTTTCAAACTTTTTTTTTCCTATCAAAAATACATTAAAACACTGAAAAAACGGTTTTAAGAATTTAAAAATTTATACATAAATTACATGAAAAATACATATTTTAAGTCATAATATTGTAAAAAAATTTTTGTGTAAAATTGCTGAATAATGTAAATTTCGACATTTTTTTGGCTTTCAGAAATAATTAAAACATTGAAAAAAAAGTTGTTTTTAAAATTAAAATTTATACCCAAATTAAATGAAAAATTTTTTAATTTTAGCTCAAACTTGTAAATATAGTTTTGTAAAAGGGAATATGTAAAATTCGACATTTTTTAGTATTTTAAAAAACATTAAAATTTTAAAAAACATTGTTTTTATGATTAAAATTTATATCTAAATTTCATGACAAATAAAAATTTTTTGCTATTATTTTTTAAATATAGTGTAGCAAATTAAAAAAACTACTTAGCTACGATTAAAGAAATATTTCAATTTTTAGAAAAAAACCCCTCTTCACGATAACTAGCTAAAATCATTGAAAAACACATTTTTTTGGGGGTTTTCCAATAGATAAATAAAATACTTTTATATATACAAAAACGCCGTTTACAAGAAACATGAAAAAAGCTTCAATATACCCTATATCCAATAAATAACCCCTTACTTTCTATTTTAAAAGCAATGTAAAAGCTACTTTAAAGGGGAAAAAATTCTAAAAAAAGGATTTTTTAAATTCAATTTGTAGGAAAACAGCAATATCACGATAAAAAGCTAAATCATTGAAAAAATACATTTATGGGTTTTATAGAAAAAGATAAGAAAATACTTGATATATACAATAAAGCTACGTTTACAAGAAACTATGAAAAATGCTTGCAATATACCGTTATATCACATTAAAAAACCTCTTACTCTTCTATTTAATAGCTTAATGTAATGTAAGCTACTTATAGATGCAAATTATTCTAAAAAGAGGATTTTATACTTCAAGTTGTAGGAAAACAGCTATATATCACTGATAACTAGCTAAAATAATTGAAAACACTACATTTTTTGGGTTTATAGCAATATAATAAGTAAAACTACTTGTATATATACAATAACGCTACAGTTTAGAAGAAACTATGAAAAACGCTTGCAATATACCGTTATATCACAATAAATAACCTCTTACTCTTCTATTTATTAGCTTAATGTAATGTAAGCTACTTATAGGTGCAAATTATTCTAAAAAAAGCCTTTTATACTTCAATTTGTAGGAAAACAGCTTTATATCACCGATAAATAGCTAATATCATTGAAAACACTACATTTTAAGGGTTTATAGCAATATGATAAGTAAAACTACTTGTATATATACAATAACGCTACAGTTTACAAGAAACTATGAAAAACGCTTGCAATATACCGTTATATCACAATAAATAACATCTTACTCTTCTATTTATTAGCTTAATGTAATGTAAGCTACTTATAGGTGCAAACTATTCTAAAAAGAGGATTTTATACTTCAATTTGTAGGAAAACAGCTATATATCACTGATAACTAGCTAAAATCATTGAAAACACTACATTTTGGGGGTTTAAAAGAAAATTTTTTAAAAAAACAAATTTTATTTTTAAATGTAAGAAAAAACTTAAAAACGTTAAATACTTAATAAAATTTAAAAACCCTACTTTTTTTATAGCTTAAGTAAAAAAGCTCTTTAGGGAAATTTTAAAAAAGGGTTTTTATACTTAATTTTAAAAAAAACAATTTATCCTGATAATTAGCTAATATAAAAACCCCTACTTTTTAGGAACAATTAAAAAAATTTTTTTATTTAAAAACGCAAATTTACAAAAAACTAAAAAAACTTAAAAATTCCCTTATTACAAAAATAATTTACTTTTATTTATTAGCCTTAAGAAGAACTAAAAAAAGGCAATAACTAAAAAAAAAATTTTTATTTCTTTTAAAAAAGTAATTAGAATAAATAGTAAAATATTAAAAAAATTTTTTTTAAAAACATTTTTAGGAAAAACTTTATATATTAACACTACAATAAGAAAAACTAAAAAAAGTTTTTACAATTATACAAATAATTAAATCCATATAACTTAAAGAATTAAAAAATGCAATTTCAAACAAAAAAACTTAAATTCCCTATTATTTTCCTTAAAAAAGGGTAAGGTAATTTTATTTTTTTTATCAAAAAAAATTTAAAAGTGAAAACGGTTTTTTTAAAAAAAAATTTGTAAAAATTTAAAAAAAAAATTTTTAAGCTCTAATATTTAAATTTTTTTGAAAAATTTGGGAAAATTTAAACACTTTTTTACTTTCAAAAAATTAAAACCTTTAAAAAATTTTTTAAGATAAAATTTGATATTTAAAAGAAAAACTATTTTTCCCCAAAATTGAATTTTGGTTAAAACTAAAAATTGAAAATTTGACTTTTTTTTTTAAAAATCTTAAAACTTGAAAAAACTTTTTAATAAATTGTTTTAAAATTTTAATGAAAATACTATTTTTTTTATTAATTTTTTTAAAATTATTTAGCAAATTAAAAATTTTATTCAGAATAAAAAAATTAAAATTTTTTAGAAAAAAAACCCCTACTGAAATGCAAAATCATTAAAACATAAATTTTTTTGGTTTTAAGCAATATGAAATAAATTATTGTTTTTTAAAAAAAAACCAAAAAATTTAAAAAATTGAAAAGTTAATATTTTATATAAATCAAAAATCCCTTTCTTTTTTGCTATTAATTGTATTATAGGGCAATTTTTAAAAAAATTTTGCTTAAATTTTTAAAAAAAAAGGAAAATAAAATTTGGAAAAACCCCCTTTAGGGTTTATACAAAAAAATAAAAAAAACTCCCTTTTTAATAAATAAGCAATTTTAAAGAAAATAAAAAATTCAAATACGATTTTTAAAAAATATTTACCTTCATTAAAATTTTTAATTAAAAACACTTATAAAAATTTTCCTAAAAAAAGATTTTTATTTCAATTTTAAAAAAGATTTTGAAAAATCAATTCTTGAAAAACGGGGTTTATCATATATAGTAAAATATTAAAAATTTAAATAAGGTTTACAAAAATATGAAAAACCTTGAATATCCCTAATTAAAATAAAAATTTTTCCCCTTTTTCATTTTAAACAATTTAATTTAATCTTATTAAATTATTTAAAAAAGTTATATTCAATTTTAAAAAGTTATCCCCAAAATTTGAAAACATTAAAAAAAATTTTTGTTTAAAACAAATGGTTTTTCCCTTTTTTAAATTAAACATTTCAATTTAAAAGAAACTTAAAAAACTAAAAAAATCAATTTACAATAAATTAAATCCTTTTAACTTTTATTTAAAATACAATTTTAAAAAAACACAAAATTATTTTTAATTTTCTAAAAAATTTTTTTCTTAAAAAGGGGAATAAGTAATTTTTCAAAATTTTTACCTTAAAAAACTTTAAAAACCCTTAAAAAAATTTTTTTTAAGAATAAATTTACAAAAAAACATAAAAAAAAATTTTAATTATAAATTGTAAAATTAGGTTAAAATCAAAAAATGCAAAGCTTTTTCGGTTTTTAAAAATACATTAAAAACACTTAAAAACTTTTTTTTTTAAAAATTTATCAAAAATTTTTAAAAAAAAATTTTTTTTTACATTTTTGAAAAATATTCCCAAAAAAAAAACGTTTTTAAGAATAAAAAATATACTTAATTTTTGAAAAAAAAATTTACTATAATGTAAAATTTTTAAAAAACCTGATTTTTTTTTTGAAATTAAAAATTAAAATATTTTAAATTTTAATTGTTAAGAAATTTTAACAAAAAATATAAAAAAAACCCTTAAATATATTTTTAAAAATTAATTTCGTTTATTAAACTTAAAAAAAGTACGTATAAGGGGAAATAAAAAAAAAGGGGAAAAACACTTTGGAAAACTGCAAACCCTTAAAAACAGCTTTTTTAAAACAAAATTTTTTGGGTTTTTAAATATATGAAAAACCCTTTTTATTTACAAAATTTAAGTTCAAAAATTAAAAAAAACCTAATAACCTTATTCCAATAAATTTTAAAAATTTCCTATTTTTTATTTTGAAAAAAAGCTAAAGGGTTTGACATTTTTTAAAAAAGGGGTTTTTTATATTTAAAAAATTTTGGAAAAACTTTTTGTAAGCAAATTTTGAAAACATACTTTATTTTAACAAAAAAAAAGAAAAATACGAATATAAAAACGCTACTTTCAAAACATTAAAAGCGTGAAAATTTACAAAAAAAAAATTTCCCCCTTTTTTTTAAAACTTAAGTTTAAAACTAAGGGTTTTTTATTTTAAAAAAAAAGGGGTTTATATCATTTGAAAAAAGCTTAATATGAACCACTACAAATTGAAAAATAATTTATTTTTAAATTAAAAATAAGTACAATTGAAAACTAAAAACGCTCATTACAAAAACATAAAACCCCTTTGCTTATTAATTAAATAAAAAGATTTTTTCCATTTTTTAAAAGGGATTATATTTTAAATTTTGAAATTTTTTTAAAAAAGGATTTTTATTTTCAATTTGGAAAACACTAATTTTTAAGTAATAGCAAAATTTTTAAAAAAAACTTTTTTATAAAGCATTTAAAAAAGGAAATTCCTTAAAATTTTTAAAACTTAAATAAAACAGAAAAATTTATTCATTGTTACTATGAGTTAAGTCTTTATAAGAAAATATTTAAAAAAAAAAATTTTTCAAGAAAAAAACTAAAATTTCCAAAATTTTTTCAAAAAAATAAAAGGGGAAATTTTTGTTTTTTACCCCTTAAAAAAATTTAAACCCTAAAAAATTTTTTTTTAAAATAAATTAAAAAAATTATGAAAAAACATATTTTAAATATAATTTTGAAAAAATTTTTAAAAAAAGGGGCTGAAAAATTAAAAAATTTGAATTTTTTACCAAAAAAAAATTTAAAAACCCTTTAAAAAAAAGTTGTTTTTAAAAATTAAAATTTCCCTAAATTTATAAAAAAAAATTTTGTTAAAAAATGAAAAAAATTTGGGGTTTAAATCTGAAAATTTAAATTTTTACTTTTTAATTTAAAAATACTTTAAAATTTTTGGGAAAAACATTTTTTTTAAAAGATTAAATTGATATCTAAATTTCTTTAAAAATTAAAAATTTTTTAGCTTTTAAATTTTTGTAAATTTTTTTTTGTAGAAAATATAAAAGGCTTTTACAAAGATGGAAAAAAATATATTTAAATTTTGAAAAAAAAAAAACAACTCTTCACTGATAACTAGCAAAAATTTTGAAAACCCGACATTTTATGGGTTTTATAGAAATATGATAAATAAAACTACTTGTATATTAAAATAACCTACAGTTTACAAAAAACATAAAAAACCTTGCAATATACCGTTATACAAAAAAATAACCTCTTACTCTTCTATTTAATAGCTTAATGTAATGAAAAGCTATTATTGGGTGAAAATTATTCAAAAAGAGGTTTTTTATACTTCAGTTTGTGGAAAACAGCTTTATATCCCTGTAACTACCAAAAATCATTGAAAACACTACATTTTAGGGGTTTTAAATGGGAAATATAAAAAAGGTAAAACAAACTTGTCCATATACAAAAACGCAACAGTTTAGAAGAAACTATGAAAAAGGGGCCCTTGAAATATACCTTTTTATCACAAAAAATTCCCTTTCTTACTCTTTTTTTTAATAGTTTAAAATGTAATGAAAGGCTACAAATGGTGAAAATTTTCTTAAAAGGGGATTTTATCCTTCAATTTGTGGGAAAAGCTATATTCACCGATAAATAGCTAATATCTTTAAAAACCACTATTTTTTTAAATGATTTTTATAGCAATATAAAAAGTATCACTACTTGTATTTTAAAATACGCTACATTTTTACAAAAAACTAAAAAAAAAGGGTTGCAATATACCGTTAAAAATCACAATAAAAAACCTCTTACTCTTCTATTTAATAGCTTAATGTAAGAAAAGCTAGTTATGGGTGCAAATTATTCTAAAATGAGGTTTTTTAAAATTTTTAAATTTTTTGGAAAGGAAAAAACAGCTAAAATATCACCGATAAATAGTTTAATATCATTGAAAACACTACTTTTTTAGGGGTTTTAAATAGAAATATGATAAGTAAAACTATTTTGGATATATACAAAAAGGGGACAGTTTCAAGAAACTATAAAAAATCTTGCAAAAATCCCGTTATATCCATTAAAAAACCTCTTACTCTTCAATTTAATAGTTTTAATGAATGAAAGCAAATTTATAGGTGCAAATTATTCTAAAAAAGGTTTTTAATACCTTCAAGTTGAAAGGAAAACAGCTATTATAAACTGATAACTAGCAAAACCCCTTGAAAACACTACTTTTTTAAGGGGTTTATAATAAAATAAGAAAAAATTATTTTGTAATATAAAAAAACGCTACATTTTTAGAAAAAAACTATAAAAAACGTTTTGAAATATCCCTTTTAAAATCACAAAAATAACCTCTTACTCTTCTATTTATTAGCTTAAAAATGAAAGCTACTTATAGGTGAAAATTATTCAAAAAAGACCCTTTTTTAATTACTTAAAATTTGTAGGAAAAAAAATTTTTTAATTCCCCGATAAATAGCTAATATCTTTAAAAACACTACATTTTAAGGGTTTATAGAAATATGATAAGAAAACTACTTGTATTATACAATAACGCTACATTTTAAACAAAAAAACTATGAAAAAGTTTTGCAATAAAACCTTTTAATCACAATAAATAACCTCTTACTCTTCAAATTTATTAGTTTAAAGGAAATGAACTACTTATAGGTGCAAACTATTCAAAAAGGAATTTTTTTAAATACTTCAATTTGTGGGAAAAACACTATATATACTGTTTAACTACTAAATCTTGAAAACACTACTTTTTTAGGGTTTATGGGCAATATAAAAAGTAAAATTTAAATGTATATATACAAAAAACGTTTACAGTTTAGAAAAAACTATAAAAAACGCTTGCAATATACCTTTTAAAATCACAATAAAAAACCTCTTTCCCTTTTTCTATTTAATAGTTTTAATGAAATTAACTACTTATGGGTTGGAAAAATTTTTCCCAAAAAAAAAGGTTTGGGTAAAACTTAAAATTTTGAAAGGAAAAACAGCTCTATATCACCGAAAAATAGCTAATATAAATTGGGAAACACTACATTTTTTTTGGGTTTATACAATATGTTTAAGTATAAAATTTTGTATAAAACAATAACGCTACATTTTAAAAAGAAACTATAAAAAACGCTTTTAAAATATACCTTTATATCAAAATAAAAAACCTCTTACTTTTTCTTTTTAAAATAGCTTAATTAATGAAAAGCTACTTATAGGTGAAATTTTATTCTAAAAAAGGATTTTTATACTTCAATTTGTGGGAAAAACAGCTAATATCACTGATAACTACTAAAATCATTAAAATTATTACTTTTATGGGTTTTTTAAGCAATATAAAAGAAAAACTACTTGTATAAAATACAAAAAACGTTTACATTTTTAGAAGAAACTTTTAAAAAACCCTGAAATATACCTTTATATCACAAAAAATAACCTCTTCCCTTTTCTTTTTAAATAGCTTAATGTAATTTAAGCGCTAATGGGTTTAAAATTGTTCAAAAAGGGTTTTTTATCTTAAATTTGGGGGAAAATACTATATTTTCACAGAAAAAGCAAATTTTCATTGAAACACTACATTTCGGGGGTTTTATAGAAATATAAATTTAAAACTACTTTATTATCCCAAAACGCAACAGTTTAAAAAAACTAGGGAAAAAACGCTTGCAATATCCTTTATATTAAAATAAATAACCTCTTACTTTTTCAAATTTATTAGTTTAAATGAATGAAAAGCATTTATGGGTAAAATTTTTTTTCTAAAAAAAGGATTTTACTTAAATTTTGTGGGAAAAACGCTATAACCCACCGATAACTGCTAAAACCCATTAAAAGAACACTTTTGGGGGTATAAAGCATTATCAAAAGGTAATTCCTTCTTTTAAATGATTTTAACACTCCCATTAAGAAAATTATGAAAAAAAAGTAAAATATGAAATTTGGGTATCACAATATGATTCTCAAACTCTTATTATAGATTACAGTAGTTAAAGGAAATTTTCCCTAACGAAAACAATTTAAAAAAACCCCATTTTGGGAATTTTTCTCTATCAAAAAAAGGGCTGAAAAATGCCCAAATTTTCACTTTTTTTTACCCTTAAAAAATACTTAAACACTTAAAAAAAACTTTTTGTTTTTAGGAATAAAATTTGGATACATAAATTTCATGAAAATACATATTTTAAGCTCAAAATATTGTAAAACATAGTTGTTTAAAAGTACGAATCATGTAAAATTTTGAAAATTTTTTAAAGCATTTCTAAAATCCTTTAAAAATACTTGAAAAAACATTGTTTTATAAGTTTAAAAATTTTAAATATCAAAATTTTTCATGAAAAATAACATATTTTTGGGTTTATTTTTTTTGGGAAAAAATAATTTTTAAAATAAAATTTATAAAAAGCTATTTAGTTTACAAATAAGAAATAATTTTCCCAATTTGAAAAAAAAAACAACTCTTCACTGATAACGTTTAAAATTTCTTTGGGAAAACACTACTTTTTTGGGTTTATAGCAATATGATAAGTAAAACTACTTTTTATAAAATACAAAAAAAGCTAACAGTTTAAAAAAACTATGAAAAACGCTTCCCAATTTTACCGTTTACCCACAAAAAAAACCTCTCCCCTCTTTATTTTTATTAATGAATTTTAAAGCTACTTAAAAGGTGCCCTTTAAATTTCTAAAAGAGGATTTTATACTTCAATTTTGTAGGAAAAAAACTATATATAACTATCTAGCAAAATCCATTGAAACCAAATTTTTAGGGGTTTTATGCATATAAAAAAGGGAAAATTACCTGTTTTTTACAAAAACGCAACATTTTAAGAAAAAAAACTAAAAAAAACACCCCGTGCAAAAACCCTTTTATCCCAAAAATCCCTCTGACTTTTCCCTTTTTAAATAGCTTAATGTAATGAAACTATAGGTGCAAATTTTTAAAAAAAGAGGTTTTTTCTACTTAAATTTTGTGGGAAAAAACCTATATATCACTAAAATAACTCTCCCAATCATTAAAAACACTACTTTTTAGGGGTTTAAAAGAAATAAAATTTAAATACCCTTACTTGTAATATACAAAAACGCACAGTTTTACAAAAAAACAAATGAAAAAGGGTTTTGAAATATACCGTTTTATCAAAATAAAAAACCCTTTTAAACTCTTCATTTGTTACTTAATGAAATGTAACTACTTTAAGTGAAAATTATTCTAAAAAAAAGTTTTTTACTTAAATTTTTGTAGGAAAACGCTATATATCACCGATAACTGCTAAAATAAATTGAAAAAACCTTTTTCCCGGGGGAAAAAGCTTTTATCATAAAAAAATTTCCTTTTCTATTAATGTAAAAACACAACAATTAAAAGAAACTATGAAAAAAAACTTATAATATACAATTGTATCAAAATTTATAAAATCTAAAACTCCTATTAAAAAGCTTACAGTTTTTAAAAATAGAAATTTTTCAACAAAAACAACTATTTCCACTTTTTTGTTTTTCTTTTAAAAAAAAAATGAGCTGAAAAAAGGGCCTTTTTTCGATTTTTTAGCCCTTCAAAAATACTTTAAAAACCTTAAAAAAACGTTTTTTTTTAAGAAAAAAATTTGACAAAAAAAATTACTTTAAAATCCATTTTTTAACCACAATATTGAAAAAATATGTTGTTTTAAAAGTGCTGAATAATGTCAAATTTCGACTTTTTTTTTTAGGCTTTAAAAAATAAATTAAAACCCTTCAAAAAACGTTGTTTTTAAGAAAAAAATTGAAAACCGTAAATTAAAAAAAAAAATTTTCATTTTTTTTAGCTCAAAACCATTGAAAAATTATTTTGTTTAATAGGGGCTAACCGTAAAATTTCGACATTATTTAGCCTTTTCCAAAAAAAACATTAAAATTCTTGAAAAAACCTTGTTTTTAAGTTAAAATTGATATTTTAAATTTTATGAAAAATACTTTTTTTTAGCTATTAATTTTTAAAATTATTTTGTAGCAAATAAAAAAAGCTTTTTAAATACAGATATAAAGAAAAAAATTTTCAATTTTTTAAAAAAAAACCACCTTCACTGTACTAGCAAAATCTTTGGGGGGGAAAAACATTTACTTTTTTAGGGGTTTTAATAGCAATATGAAAAAAGTAAAACTACATGTATATAAAAAAACGCTACAGTTTAAAAGAAACTATAAAAAAACCCCTTGCAATATATCGTTAAAATCCCCAAAAAATCCCCTCTTACTCTTCTATTTAATAGCTTAATGTAATGTAAGTTTACTTATAGGCCAAATTTTCTAAAAGGGGTTTTTATACTTCAATTTGTGGGAAAACAGCTATATATCACCGAAAATTTACAAATACTTGAAAACACTACTTTTAGGGGTTTATAGAAATTGTTTAAGAAAAACTATTTGGGTATATTTTACAAAAACGCTACATTTTTAACAAGAAACAGGGAAAAATCTTGAAATAAACCGTTTATCACTTAAAAAAAACCCTCTTACTTTTCCTATTTAAAAGTTTAAAGGGTATGAAAAGCTATTTATAGGTGAAATTTATTCTAAAAGAGGATTTTATATTTCCCAAAGTTGTGGGAAAACAGCTTATATCACGGGAAAAACTAGCTAAAATAATTAAAAACATACTTTTTTGGGTTTATAGCATATAAAAATTAAAACAAATTTGGGTAAAATTACAATAACGCTACAGTTTAGAAGAAACTAAAAAAAAAACGTTTGCAATATCCTTTTATATCAAAATAAAAAACCTCTTACACTTCGTTTTTATTAGCTTAATGAAATGTAAGCTACTTATGGGTTTCAAATTTTTCAAAAGACCCTTTTTATACTTCAATTTGTAAAAAAAACCTTTTTTATATCCCCGGGGGGGAAAAATAGCTAATATCTTGAAAACACACTTTTTAAGGGTTTTATAGCAATAAAAAGGGTAAAATTACTTGTATATATACAATAACGCTCAGTTTAAAGAAATTATGAAAAACGCTTGCAATATCCTTTTATACCCACAATAAAAACCTCTACTTTTCTATTTTTAGCTTAATGTAATGAAAGGCTACTTTTTGGGTGCAACATTCTAAAAAGAGGATTTTATACTTAAATTTTTTGGGGGGGAAAACAGCTATATATCACTGTAACTACCCTAAATCTTTAAAAAACCCTACATTTTTAGGGGTTTATAAAATATAATAAGAAAAAACTAATGTATATATACAAAAAACGCTACAGTTTAAAAAAAACTATAAAAAAACCCTTGCAATTTACCTTTTTATTCACAAAAACCCCCTTTCTGCCTCTTCTATTTTTTAGTTTAAATGTAATGTAAGCTATTTTATGGGTTGCAAATTTATTCTAAAAAAAAGGTTTGGTATATTTCCCAATTTGTAAAAAAACGCTGTATATCACCGTTTAATAGCTAATACATTAAAAACCTACTTTTTAGGGGTTTTAATAGCAAATGATAAGTAAAACTACTTGTATTAAAACAATCCGCTACAGTTTTCCAAGAAACTATAAAAACGTTTGGGAAATTAAAACCGTTATATCACAAAAAAACCCCCCTTTTCCCTCTTCTATTTATTAGTTTAATGAAATTGAAAGCTACTTATAGGCCCAAATTTTATTCAAAAAAAAAAGGGTTTTTAAATACTTAAATTTGTGGGAAAACAGCTAAAATATCACCGATAACTAGCAAAAATAAATTGAAAAAAAAACATTTTGAAGGTATAAAGCTTATCAAAGGAAATTCCTTCTTTTAATGATAAAACCCTAAAATTTAAAGAAAAAATTAAAAAACACGTATAATATCAATTGTATCACAATATAGAGTCCTCAAACTCCTATTATAAGTTTACAGTAGTTTAAAATAAAATTCCCAAAACGAAAACAACAAAAAATCCACATTTTGTTTTTTTTCCCCCCCTCTATCAAAAAAAAGGGCTGAATAATGTCTTTTTTTCGACTTTTTTAAAAACCCCCTTAAAAAAATACATTAAAACACTTGAAAAACGTTTTTTTTAAAGGGAAAAAAATTGAACATAAATTTCATGAAAAAATCATATTTTAAGCTCATAATTTTTGTAAATATAGTTGTGTAAAAGTGTTTAAATCTTGTCAAACTTCGACTTTTTTTTAAGGTTTTTAAAAAATACTTTAAAAAACACATGAAAAAACGTTTTTTTTTTAAGTTTAAAAAATTATATTAAATTTCATGAAAAATCTTATTTTTACCTCAAAAACATTGAAAAATATATTTTGGGGTAAAATTTTTGAAAAACCAAAATTTTTCGAAAATTATTTAACATTTAAAAAATATTTTAAAATTTTGAAAAAAACATTGTTTATAAATTAATTAAATATCAAAAATTTCATAAAAAATACATTTTTTTTTGCTATTAATTTTGTAAAATATAGTTGTAGCAAATATAAAAAGCTATTTAGCTACAGATATAAAGAAATATACTTCAATTTGTAGAAAAAAACCACTCTTCACTGATAACTAGCTAAAATCATTGAAAACACTACATTTTATGGGTTTATAGCAATATGCTAAGTAAAACTACATGTATATACAATAACGCTACAGTTTACAAGAAACTATGAAAAACGCTTGCAATATACCGTTATATCACAATAAATAACCTCTTACTCTTCTATTTAATAGCTTAATGTAATGTAAGCTACTTATAGGTGCAAATTATTCTAAAAAGAGGATTTTATACTTCAATTTGTAGGAAAACAGCTATATATCACCGATAAATAGCTAATGTCATTGAAAACACTACAATTTATAGGTTTATAGCAATATGATAAGTAAAACTACTTGTATATATACAATAACGCTACAGTTTACAAGAAACTATGAAAAATGCTTGCAATATACCGTTATATCACATTAAAAAACCTCTTACTCTTCTATTTAATAGCTTAATGTAATGTAAGCTAATTATAGGTGCAAATTATTCTAAAAAGAGGATTTTATACTTCAAGTTGTAGGAAAACAGCTATATATCACTGATAACTAGCTAAAATAATTGAAAACACTACATTTTATGGGTTTATAGCAATATAATAAGTAAAACTACTTGTATATATACAATAACGCTACAGTTTAGAAGAAACTATGAAAAATGCTTGCAATATACCGTTATATCACAATAAATAACCTATTACTCTTCTATTTATTAGCTTAATGTAATGTAAGCTACTTATAGTTGCAAATTATTCTAAAAAGAGCCTTTTATACTTCAATTTGTAGGAAAACAGCTTTATATCACCGATAAATAGCTAATATCATTGAAAACCCTACATTTTAAGGGTTTATAGCAATATGATAAGTAAAACTACTTGTATATATACAATAACGCTACAGTTTACAAGAAACTATGAAAAACGCTTGAAAATATACCGTTAATCACAATAAATAACCTCTTACTCTTTTTTTTATTGTTTTAATGTAATGTAAGCTACTTATAGGTGAAAAACTATTCTAAAAGGGATTTTATACTTCAATTTGTAAAAAAAACAGCTTTTAATCCCTGATAACTAGCAAAAATCTTTAAAAAAACATACTTTTTTAGGGGTTTTAGCAATATAATAAGTAAAAACTACCTGTATAATACAAAAAACGCTACATTTTTTGGGAAAAAACTTAAAAAAACCCCTTGCAATATACCGTTATATCACAAAAAAATAACCTTTTTTGGGCCTCTTCTATTTAAAGTTTAAATGTAAAATGTAAGTACTTATAGGTGCAAATTATTAAAAAAAAGGGGATTTTATACTTCAATTTGTAAAAAAAACCAGTTTATATATCACTGTAACAAAGCTAAAAATCTTTGAAAACCTACATTTTTGAGTTTATGAAATTTAAAAATAAGTAAAATACTTGTATATTTACAATAACGCTACATTTTTACAAAAAAACTAAAAAAAACTTTTTGCAATATCCCGGGTTATATCAAAAATAAATAACCTTTTCCCCCTTTCTATTTATTAGTTTAAATTTAATGTAAGCTATTTAAAAGGGGCAAATTATTCAAAAAAGAGGATTTTAAAATTTTCAATTTGTAGGGGAAAAACAGCTAATATCCCCGAAAAAATAGCTAATATAATTGAAAAAAATACTTTTTAGGGGTTTTTTAGCAATAGGGTTTAAGAAAAAACTGCTTGTATATATACAAAAAGGGTTTACATTTTTAAAAGGGGAAACTAAAAAAAACGTTTGAAAATATACCGTTAATCACTAAAAATTTAACCTCTTACTCTTCTATTTTTTAAAGCTCAATTAATGTCCCTACTTTTAGGGGGGCCAAAATTTTTCAAAAAAAAAAGGTTTGTAATTTTAAATTTGTGGGAAAAAACGGGTCTAAAATTCACCGAAAAAATTTAGCTAATATATTGAAAAAATTTATATTTTTTTTGGGTTTAAAAAAAAATATGATAAGGTAAAACTCCTTGTATAATACAAAAAGCTACAGTTTCCAAAAAACTATAAAAAAAAGCTTGCAATATACCGTTTTTATCCCAATAAAAAACCCTCTTCTTTTTAAAAAGCTTAATTAAGTAAGCTACTTATAGGTGAAAATTTAAATTTAAAAAAGGGGAAATTTTATCTTCAATTTGTAGGAAAACAGCTATATAATTTGATAACTACTAAAACTTAAAAACCTACTTTTAGGGTTTATAGAAATTTAAAAATAATTTAAAAACATTTTTGTATATTTTACAAAAACGCTATTTTTACAAAAAAACTATAAAAAACCGTGCAATATCCCGTTATATCACAATAAAAAACCTTTTTACTCTTCTATTTAATAGCTTAATGTAGTGTAAGCTACTTATCCGGGTGCAAATTATTGTAAAAAGGGATTTTATATTTAAATTTTGGGAAAGGAAAACACTATATATCACCGAAAATAGCAAATTTTAATTGAAAACACTAAAATTTTAGGGGTTTTATAGCAATATGATAAGTAAAATTTCTTGAATATAACAATAACGCTACATTTTACAAAAAAAACTATAAAAACGCTTGAAATATACCGTTATATTACAATAAAAACCCTTTTAAACCCCCTTCATTTATTAGTTTAAATTTAATGTAAGCTATTTATAGGCCCAAAATTTAAAATTCAAAAAAAAGGTTTTTGTATACTTAAATTTTTGTAGGAAAACAGTATATATCCCCCCGTTTAAACTACCAAAATAAATTGAAAAGAACCCCATTTTGAGGGTAAAAGCATTATCATAAGGAAAATTTCCCTTCTTTTAATGAATAAAAACTAAAATTTGGGAAAAAATTTGAAAAACAGGGAAAAATTTAAAAAATTTGGTATCAAAATATGAGTTTCAAACTCCTATTATAAAAATTACAGTATTTTTAAAATAGCAATTTCTAACAAAAACATTTAAAAATCCACATTTTTAATTTCCATCATAAAAAGGGCGGGAAAAAATTTGTCAATTTTCGTTTTTTTTTTAACCCCTTCAAAAAAATACATTAAAACACTTTAAAAAAAACGTTTTTTTTTTAAGAATAAAATTGTTTACTTATTTTTCATGAAAAAAAAACATATTTTAAAAGCCATAATTTTGGGATAAAAATAGTTGTGTAAAAAAGCTGAATCATGTCAAATGCCCCACATTTTTTGGGCCCTTTTCAAAAATAAAATTAAAACACATGAAAAAACTTTGTTTTTAAATTTAAAAATTGGGATATAAAATTTTCATGAAAAAAAAATTATTTTTAAAAAGCTCCAATTAAAAAAAAATTTGTAAAATATAGTTGTTTTAAAAGGCTAAAAATTAACGTAAATTTTCGACATTATTTAAACATTTAAAAAATACTTTAAAAATTTTTAAAAAAAAAACATTTTTTTTTAAGTTTAAAAATTGATACTAAATTTCAGGGAAAAATCATATTTTTTCCTTTTTAATTTTTGAAAATATAGTTGTAAAAATATAAAAAGCTTTTTTGGGCTACGGGATATAAAAAAATTTAAACTTCAATTTGTAAAAAAAAAACCACTCTTAACGAAAACTAGCAAAAATCTTTGGGGGGGGGGGAAAACACTACATTTTATGGGTTTATAGCAATAAAAAGGTAAAACTACTTTGTATATACAATAACCCCTACAGTTTACAAGAAACTATAAAAAAACGCTTGAATTTCCCGTTTATCACAATAAAAAACCCTCTTACCCCTTCTTTTTTAAAGCTTATGAAATTTGTAACCCAATTATAGGTGCAAATTATTCAAAAAGGAGGTTTTATACTTAAATTTTTTGGTGGGAAAAAACAGCTATATATCCCGTTTAAATAGCTAATATCTTTGAAAACACTACTTTTTTAGGGTTTTAGCAATAATGATAAGTAAAAACTACTTGAAAATATAAAATTTAACGCTATTTTTTACAAAAAAAACTATAAAAAATGCTTCCCAATATACCTTTATACACTTTAAAAAACCCTCTTACTCTTCTATTTAAAGCTTAATATAATTGGGGGTTTACTTTTAGGTGCACTTTTATTCTAAAAAGGGGTTTTTATATTTAAAGTTGAAAGGAAAAAACCAGCTATATATCACGGAAATTTAGCTAAAAAAAAATTAAAAAAACACTACTTTTTTTGGGGTTTATGGCAATATAAAAAGAAAAAACTACTTGTAAAATATACAAAAAACGCTCCCCCCCGTTTAGAAAAAAACAATAAAAAAACGATTGAAATATCCTTTTATATCACAATAAAAAAACCTTTTTACTCTTTCTATTTTTTAGCTTAATGTAATGTAACTATTAGGGGTTTCAAAAAATTCTAAAAAGGGGCCTTTTTACTTAAATTTTGTGGGGAAAAACAGTTTTTATTTCACCGATAAAAGCTAATATCATTGAAAACCCTACTTTTTTGGGGTTTAAAAGCAATATGAAAAAGTAAAAAAATTGTTATATACAAAAACGCTACATTTACAAAAAAAACTATGAAAAACGCTTCCCCCCCAATATCCCGTTATACCCACAATAAATAACCTCCTACTCTTCTTTTTATTAGTTAAATTTGGAAAATGTAAGCTACTTTGGGTGCAAAACTATTAAAAAAAAGAGGTTTTTATATTTCTTTTTGTGGGAAACCCAATTTATAATCACTGTAACTAGCAAAAATCATTGAAAACACTAAAATTTTAGGGGTTTAAAACCCAATATAATAATAAAACTCCCTTTGTATTACAAAAACGCTACATTTTAGAGAAACAAAGGAAAAAAAAAACGCTTGCAATATACCGTTATATCAAAATAAATAACCTCTTTACTTTTCTATTTACTAGCTTAATGAAAAGGGGTGATACTTATAGGTGAAATTATTCTAAAAAAGGATTTTATACTTAAATTTGTAGGAAAACAGCTATTATCACCGAAAAAATTAGCTAATATCTTTGAAAAAACCCCTTTTATGGGTTTTATACAATTTTATAAGTAAAACTCTTTGTATATAAAAAAATTACGCAACATTTTTACAAAAAACTATAAAAAAACGCATGCAATTTTCCCGTTAATTACAATAAAAAACCCTTTTTACCCCTTCCCTTATTTATTGCTTAATGTAATTTAAGCTATTATAGGTCAAAATTATTCAAAAAAAAAGGATTTTTATTTCCCAATTTGGGGGAAAAACACTATATTTTCCCGAAAAACTAGTTTAAAATCTTGAATAAACCCACATTTTGGGGGTTTATAAAGCTTTATCAAAAGGGGTAAATTTCCCTTCCCTATTAAAGATATAACACTAAAATTTAAAGAAAAAATTATAAAAAAACACATAAATAAAAATTGTAAAATATAGATCTAAAACCCCAAATTATAAGTTTACATTTAGTTCAAAAAGAATTTCTAAAAAAAAAAAACATAAATCCACTTTTTGAATTTGTCTACCCTAAAAGGGCTGAAAAAAAAGGGCAATTTCGACTTTTTTTAGTCCTTAAAAAAATACATTAAAACACTTGAAAAAAGGTTTTTTTTTAAGAAAAAAAATTGATACAAAAAATTTCATGAAAAAAACGTATTTTAAGCTCATAATATTGTAAAACATAGTTGTGAATGTGCTGAATCAGGGGGGTCAAATTTTGACATTATTTTACATTTCAAAAATACTTTAAAAATATTTGGGAAAAAACTTTGGGTTTATAAGTTTAAAAAATTGGGTATCTAAATTTCATAAAAAAACCCTATTTTTAGCTTTTTAATTTTGAAAAATATATTGTAGCAAATTAAAAAAAGCTTTTTAGCTCCCAGATATAAAGAAATATATTCAATTTGTAAAAAAAAACAACTCTTAAATGATAACTATTTAATATCTTAAAAAACACACTTTTTAGGGGTTTATAGAAATATAATAAGTAAAACTCCCTGTATATATAAAAATAACGCTACAGTTTAGAAAAAAATATAAAAAACGCGTCCCAATTTTAACCGTTATATCACAATAAATAACCTCTGACTCTTTATTTAATACCCTTAAATTTTAATGTAAGCACTTATAGGGGCAAATTTTAAAAAAAAGGGGATTTTTATATTCAATTTGTGGGAAAAAACAGCTAATATAAATGATAAATAGCTACAATCATTAAAAAACACTAAAATTTAGGGTTTATAGCAATAAAATAAGTATCACTACTTGTATTATAAAATAACCTACAGTTTACAAAAAAACTATGAAAAACGGTTGCAATAACCTTTTATATCAAAATAAATAACCTCTTACCCCTTCTTTTTAAAAATAGCTTAATGTAATGTAAGCTACATATAGGGCATATTATTCTAAAAAGGGGTTTTTTGTATTTTAAATTTTTGTAGGAAAACAGCTATATATCACTGAAAACCCTTAGCTAAAATCATTAAAAACACTCTTTTTTAGGGGTTTTTATAGCAATAAAAATTTAAAAACTACCTGTATACATACAATAACGCTACATTTTAAGAAGAAACTATAAAAAAAACGCGGCAATATACCTTTTATATCACAAATAAAAAACCTCTTTCTTCTTTTTAAATGTTTAAATTTTAATGTAAGCTACTTATAGGTGAAAATTATTCTAAAAAGAGGATTTTATACTTCAATTTGGGGGGAAAACAGCAAATTATCCCTAATAATAGCACAATCGGGAAAAAAACTACATTTTAGGGGTTTAAGCAATATAAAAAGTATCATACTTCTAAAATATAAATAACGCTACATTTTTAAAAAAAAACTTGAAAACAGTTGAAATATCCCTTTTATATCACAATAAAAAACCTCTAACCTTCATTTTTTTAGCTTAATGTAATGTAAGCTACTTATAAGGAAAATTTTTCAAAAAAAAGGATTTTTTTAACTTAAATTTGTGGGAAAACAGCTATATATAACCGAAAACCCTAGCAAAAATAAATTGAAAAGAACCCATTTTTGTGGGTAAAACCCATTAATCATAAGGGTAAAACCTTCTTTTAATGATATAACACTAAAATTAAGAAAAACTTTTGAAAAAAAAGGGTTTTAATATACAATTGTTCACAAATTTCGGGGTCTTAAATTTCCTTTTTTATAACCTTACAGTGAAAAAAATAGCAATTTCTAACAAAAACAACATAATTCCAACATTTTGAATTTCTCTATCAAAAAAAGAGCGAAAAATGTCAATTTTGGGGACTTTTTTAGCCCTTCAAAAATACATTAAAACATTTGGAAAAAACGTTGTTTTTTAAAAATAAAATTGATACTTTAAATTAAAAAAAAAATTTACATTTTTAAGCTCAAATAAGGTAAAATATAGTTTTGAAAAAGTGCTAATTTTAAGGTAAATTTTTCAAAAATTTTTTTGGGCTTTAAAAAATACATTTAAACACTTGAAAAAAGGGGTTTTTTTTAAGTTTAAAAAATTGATACCAAAAATTTCATGAAAAATTCATTTTTTTTAGCCCATAACTTTGGGGGAAAAAATATAGTTGGGGTAAGAGTGGAATAATGTAAAATTTGGGACATTATTTAGCTTTTAAAAAATACTTTAAAAATTCTTAAAAAAACATTTTTTTAAGTTTAAAAATTTTGATATCAAAATTTCATGAAAAAACATTTTTTTTAGCTATTAATTTTGTAAAATATAGTTGTACAAATTAAAAAATTTAGCTACAGATAAAAGGGAAATATACTTCAATTTTTAAAAAAAAAACCCTCTTCACTGATAACAAAGCAAAAATTTCCTTTGGGAAAACACTCATTTTATGGGTTTATATAAATAGGATAAGAAAAAACTCTTGTAATATACAATAACGTTTTACATTTTACAAGAACTTAAAAAACGCTTGCAATATCCCGGGTTTAATCACAATAAATAACCTTTACTTTTTCTTTTTTAATAGTTTAATTTAATGAAAGCTACATATGGGTTGCATATTATTCTAAAAAGGGGATTTTGTACTTCAATTTGTAGGAAAACAGCTTTTATATCACTGATAAATTAGCAAAAAATCTTTGGAAAAACACTACTTTTTAGGGTTTATAGCAATATAAAAAAGAAAAATTTAACCGTATCATACAATAACGTTTACAGTTTAAAAAAACTATAAAAAAACCGCTTGAAATATCCCGTTATATACAATAAATAACCTTTTATTTCCTTCTATTTATTAGTTAATGTAATGTAAACTACTTAAAAGGGGGAAAAATTTTTCAAAAAAGAGGTTTTTACACTTAAATTTTTTAGGAAAAAAAGCGGTATTTTTTCCCCGAAAAAATAGCAAAGATCATTAAAAACAACATTTTAGGGGTTTTTTAAAGAAAACTTTGATAATTAAAAAACTATTTGTATATAAAAAAAACGCTATTTTTTACAAAAAAACCCTATAAAAAACGCTTGCAATATCCCGTTAAAAATCACAATAAAAAAACCTTTTACTTTTTTTTAATAGCTTAATGTAATGTAAGTATTTATAGGTGCAAATTATTCAAAAAAGTGGATTTTGTACTTCAATTTGTAGGAAAACCTATAATCCCGGGGAATAAACTACTAAAATCATTGAAATTTTTACTTTTAAGGGGTTTTTATACAATTTTAATAATTTAAAACTACTTGTAAAATATAAAAATAACGCTACAGTTTAAAAAGAAAAAGAAAAACCCTCCAAAAACCCGGGTTATATCACAATAAAAAACCCTTTACCCCTTCTTTTTAAATTTTAATGTAAGGGTTAAAGGGCACAAATTTAGGTTCAAATTGTTTCCTAAAAAGAGGTTTTATACTTCAATTTGTAGAAAATAGCTATATTTCACCGATAAATTGGGCTAAAAAATCATTAAAAACACTACATTTTAGGGGTTTATAGAAATATGAAAAGGGAAAAACCCTACCTGTATAATACAATAACGCTACATTTTTAGAAAAAACTATGAAAAACGCTTGAAATATACCTTTAAAAACCCACAATAAATAACCTCTTACTCTTTTTTTAAATTAGTTTAATGTAATGTAAGCTCCCTTAAAAGGGGCAAATTATTCTAAAAAGAGATTTATACTTAAATTTTTTAGGAAAACAGCTATTTTATCACTGATAAAAAGCTAAAATCTTTGGGGGAAAACCCACTACATTTTAGGGGTTTATAGCAAATAAAAAGTAAAACCCCGTATAATACAATAACGCTACATTTTAAAAAGAAACAAAAAAACGCGGAAAATATACCGTTATATCACAATAAAAACCTCTTACTCTTCTATTTAATGGTTTAATGTAATGTAACTATTTATGGGGTTGAAAATTTTTTTTAAAAAAGGGGGTTTTTAAAATTAATTTTGTGGGAAAACAGCATATATCACAATAATAGCTACAATCTTTGGAAAACACTACATTTTAGGGGTTTTTATAGCAATATAAAAGTACATACTTCTATATTACAATAACGCTACAGTTTACAAAAAAAACTATAAAAACATTTGCAATTTACCGTTATATACAATAAAAAAACCCCTTACTTTTCTATTTATTACCCTTAATGTAATGTAAGTATTTATAAGTGCAAATTTTCTAAAAAAAAATTTTTTACTTCAATTTGTGGGAAAAAAACTATATATCACCGATAACTAGCAAAAATTTCTTTGAAAAAAAAAACACTTTTTGTGCGTCCCAAAAGCTTATCTTTAAGGTAAATTTTCTAAAAAAAATAAATATAACACTACAATTAAGAAAAAAACTATGAAAAACACGTAAAATATAAAATTGTATCACAATTAGAGTCTCAAACCCCCTATTATAAGCTTACATTATTTTTAAAAATAGAAATTTTCTAACGAAAACAACTAAAATTTTCCCCTTTTTAAATTTCTCTATAAAAAAAAGGGAGCTAATAATGTCAATTTTTCGACATTTTTTACCCTTTTTCCAAAATACTTTTAAAAACATTTTGAAAAAACGTTTTTTTTTTAAGAATAAAATTAAATACATAAATTACATGAAAAGTACATATTTTAACCCTAAAAATATTTTAAAAATATAGTTTGAAAAAAGTGTTTTAATAAGTAAATTTCGACTTTTTTTAGGCTTTAAAAAAATACAAAAAACCCACTTAAAAAAAAGTTTTTTTTTAGTTTAAAAAATTGATACTTAAATTTCATAAAAAATTTCCATTTTTTTAGTTTCATAACTTTTGTAAAATATAGTTGTTTTAAAAGTGCGAAAAATGAAAAAATTTTCGACATTATTTAGCATTTAAAAAAATACATTAAAATTCTTGAAAAAACTTTTTTTTTGGGGGATTAAAAAATTGGGGGGGGGAAAATCAAAAAATTTTCATTAAAAATACATATTTTTAGCTTTTAATTTTTGTAAAATATGTTGTAGCAAATAAAAAAAAGCTATTTAGCACAGATTTTAAAAAAATATACTTCAATTTGTAAAAAAAACCCCAACTCTTCACTGAAAACTAGCAAAAATCTTTGAAAACACTACTTTTTTATGGGTTTTAGAAATATGATAAGTAAAATACTTGTTTTTAATTACAAAAAGCTACATTTTACAAGAAACTATGAAAAACGTTTGCAATCCCCGTTGTATCACAAAAAAAACCCTCTTCCTCTTCTATTTAATAGTTTAAATGTAATATAAGCTTACTTATAGGTCCCATATTTTTCAAAAAAGAGGTTTTTTGTACTTAAAATTTGTGGGAAAACAGCTATTACCCATTTGAAAACCTTGCTAAAATCATTGAAAACATACATTTTATGGGTTTATAGAAATAAAATTTAAAGTAAAACTCCCTGTGTAAAAAAAAAAAACCTACAGTGTAGAAGAAACTATAAAAAACGTTTGGGTAAATCCCGTTTATCACAAAAAATTTAACCTCTTACTTTTCTATTTTTTTACCCTTAAATTTGTTTGTAAGCAAACTTATAGGGGGGCAAATTATTTAAAAAGGGGAAATTTTACATTTCAATTTGTGGAAAACAGCTGTATATCACCAAATAAATGTAAGATCATTAAAAAACTACATTTTATGGGTTTATGCAATAGATAATTTTAAAACTACTTGTATATATACAAAAAAACGCTACAGTTTAGAAAAAAACTATAAAAAACGCCTGAAAAAAAACCCCGTTATACCCCAAAATAAATAACCTTTACTCTTCAAATTTAAAATACTTAATGTAATGTAATTTACTAATAGGTGAAAAATTGGGTTCAAAAAGAGGATTTTATACTTCAATTTGTAGGAAAATAGCTAATATCACCGATAAATAGCTAATATCATTGAAAACACTACATTTTTATGGGTTTATAGCAATATGATTAGTAAAACTACTTGTATATATACAATAACGCTACAGTTTACAAGAAACTATGAAAAACGCTTGCAATATACCGTTATATCACAATAAATACCCTCTTACTCTTCTATTTATTAGCTTAATGTAATGTAAGCTACTTATAGGTGCAAATTATTCAAAAAAGGGCCTTTTATCCTTCAATTTGTAGGAAAACAGCTTTATATCACCGATAAATAGCTAATATCATTGAAAACACTACATTTTAAGGGTTTATTGCAATATGATTAAGAAAAAAACTACTTGTATATACACAATAACGCTACAGTTTTACAAGAAACAAGAAAAACGCTTGCAATATACCGTTATATCACAATAAATAACCTCTTACTCTTCTATTTATTAGCTTAATGTAATGTAAGCTACTTATAGGTGCAAATTATTCTAAAAAGAAGATTTTACACTTCAATTTGTAGGAAACAGCTGTATATCACCGATAAATAGCTAAGATCATTGAAAACACTACATTTTATGGGTTTATAGCAATATGATAAGTAAAACTACTTGTATATATACAAAAACGCTACAGTTTACAAGAAACTATAAAAAACCGCTTGCAATATACCATTATATCACAATAAATAACCTCTTACTCTTCTATTTAATAGCTTAATGTAATGTAAGCTACTTATAGGTGCAAATTATTCTAAAAGAGGATTTTATACTTCAATTTGTAGGAAAACAGCTATATATCACTGATAACTAGCTAAAATCATTGAAATTATTACATTTATGGGTTTATAGCAATATAATAAGTAAAACTACTTGTATTATACAATAACGCTACAGTTTAGAAGAAACTATGAAAAACGCCTGCAATATACCGTTATATCACAATAAATAACCTCTTACTCTTCTTTTTAATAGCTTAATGTAATGTAAGCTACTAATAGGTGCAAATTGTTCTAAAAAGAGGATTTTATACGTCAATTTGTAGGAAAATAGCTATATATCACCGATAAATAGCTAATATCATTGAAAACACTACATTTCATGGGTTTATAGCTATATGATAAGTAAAACTACTTGTATATATACAATAACGCTAAAGTTTACAAGAAACTATAAAAAACGTGATATACCTTATATCACATAAAACCCTTACCTTCAATTTCTTTTTTTAAAGGTTTTATTAAATTTTTTTTTTAAAAAATTTTTTTTTTTTTTTTAAAATTTTTACGTT
>JACEEZ010015474.1:76403-90015 GCA_016584305.1 Chionoecetes opilio | reverse complement strand
TGTGCAGCCTGACCTTTCGGGGTAATTAGCCAGGTGTGTGGCCCCAACCTTGGGACCGCTACAGTTTATTTTAGCTTGAAAAACATGTCTCTGATGGGATCCTGGAACCAAACCTATATTTTACCATTAGTTATGTATTTCGTTGTACGAGATTTCGCTTTACGAGTATGCCAGGTGGAACCTATCTGCTCGTATCTTCGGGAACCTCCCTGTACTGTAAAAGCATAAAAACTACACTTACCAGTGAACGGGTAGAATGTGCTGGATTTGATATCAAACTCCGCAAATAGCACGCATGGACGCACCTGCATCCATCCTTGCCAGCACTTTCACCTTTTCCTGCAGGCTCAGGCTCTTCAATTTCATTCCCTTCCTGCTGGAGACACCCTTGCGTGATGGAGCTGACATCTTGAAATACAGTACTGTATGATGTATCCCAAAACACTTAAAAATAGGTGGCAAAGTAAAGCAAAGGTCGGGTACCAGCGCGGAGGCTGAGCCGTGTTTTTGTCGTGCAAGCACCGTCTTGGATTACGAATCCCAATCCAATAACACTTGCTGAAATGTGTGTTATACTACTTTGTGATATTGTTTGCAATGTTTTGCATTGATTATTATTTCGGCTCCTACCAAGCTTGTTGTGTTTTTGAAGCAGAAACCAATCCTTTTTCAATTTCGACAAAAAACGGAATTCGTATCCAAGACGGTGCTAGGACGACATAAACACAGCTCAGCAATTGACAGCCTACGCACTGGTACCCGACCTTTGCTTTACTTTGCCACCTATTTTACGTGTTTTGGGATTACATCATACAGTACTATATTTCAAGATGTCAGCTCCATCACGCAAGGGTGTCTCCAGCAGGAAGGGAATGAAATTGAAGAGCCTGAGCCTGCAGGAAAGGGTCAAAAGGACAAAAACACGACTTTATGCGACTGAGGATATGCCGAGTGTAAGCAAAGAGATGCAGTTATAACATCAATATGCCAAGATACATTATTTTTTGCTGACTTTCTGTTTACATGTTCACACAAGAGGTTGTGAGGGCATGATATGCCGAGTGAAAACCAAGAGATGCAGTTTAGGGGAGGCGGTAGCAGTGGTTAGCGTCACCGAGTGGCGTTCTCGAAGACCCGAGTTCGATTCCGAGTGAGACCCATAAATCCACTTGAAATCTTTCTGCACCGTCGAGCGGCCTAAGAACACCCACATGCCCTGTCCATTAACTCTACCTTCGACTGCGAATGCGTGGGAGGACACAGGGGGGGCGGCATGAGCCTCTAATTACAGGCATCACTATAAGAATCTTGCCTGCGCCACCACGGGCGAGGGCCAACCATCACAGCCCTCGAGTGAGCCTCCAGGGCCTACCATCCCAACCCTGGAGCTCACTGCCTACACGCGCTATAGGCATAGATTTTATAAAAAAAAAAAAAAAAAAAAAAAAAAAAAAAATTGCCTTGCAGAGATATCAAATTCCGAGTTATACAGTGCGGAGTTAAAAGGGGTTTTTACTGTATTGTTTTAATATCACTGTATGCATTTAGTATTTGTGATGGCTGCATGTAAAATAATAAAAATCATAAGCATACGAACTTTCATCTAATGTAACTAACAAGTTCATTATACACGGAAATGGTCAGAAATAGCGAACTTTCACGAAATATAACAAGTACACACAACCTCGTTTTCCCGGACCTCGTTTTCCCCGGATATCGGATTTCCCGGGACAAAATCCGAGGTCCAGGATATGTCAGTCTGGGACTTTTTTTTTTTAAAATTTTTTTTTTACGTTGAATGCCTGGTCCTGTTCGTAAATTGACCAAGTTGTCCGGCGGTCCGAGCGTCTCCTGTCACCCCTGGTCAGTGTGCGCGCCTCCCGCCAGGTGGCAGCATGCTCAGCAGTCCATATTGTTTACATTTGGGCACACAACATTCACGGTTTCACCTGCACAGCCTCCGTCAGTCACCTGACTCCCTTTGGGCCCCTGGTGAAAAGAACATTTCTGAGACTATTGAACACTTTCTGCTGCCTCCCGCCAGGTGGTAGCATGCTCAGCGGTCGTATTGTTTATATTTGGGCACACGACACTCACGTTCACCTGCACAGCCTCCGTTAGTCCCCTAACCCCCACTGCTCCTGGTGCAGGAACGTCTCTTGAGACTATTGGAACATTTTCCCTGCTGCCTCCCGCCAGGGTTTGCATGCTCAGCGGACTTAAAAGTCCGCGGCGGGGTAGTTGATATTGTCGGTTCCCGGGATGTAAATACTAGAGTAGGATAAACATCCGGGGGGGTGGGTAATGCATCGGACTTTTTTTTTTTTTTTTTTTTTTTTTTTTTTTTTTTTTAACTTGCGGTTCCCGGACCAGTGCCCCCCCCTATTAGCCCGGGAAAATCGAGTTTGTGTGTATGCGAAAAGTTTAAATCCCTCGTATATAACGGATTTTCAGATATAACCACCTCTTCCCCAATTGGTTCGTTAAAGCGAGGGTTTAACTGTATTTGCCTATTTTTTTGGGCAGTGCAAGCTGTACCTAGCAGTTGCTAGTTTTTGTATTTGCCTTCACGTCTTGTTTTCTCTGTATTCTAATACTACAAGACAATTCACTTGCTCCTTGATAACACTGGTCGACAAAAAAAATCGAAGATATGGTTCTGGACTAAATGAAGCTGATTATAGGAAAAATCGACCCTGCTGAACTCGAATCTGATGTTTCAATTAACTCTATCACGTCCAGTTTTTGAGAACCAAAACGCAATTCATGAAAAATATGGGTAAAATCAGCAGAAATAGGTTTCACCAATGTTTTCATTTTAAACTCTTAATCTTTTCTTTTCTCAAGCCTATTTAGGGCAGTGCGTGTTTTTGAGTCAGTGTGGTTTGTGCAGTGAGCAGGGAGGGTGTGCGCACTGCGTATTGGCGAGGGTTAGCAGGCTGTTGTATACATTTTTACCTACTGATCGTACAGCTATTGACATATGTTTAAACATTTTCTTTTTCTTTACAGATATGATGTGTTTGTTTAGTGGAGTCCTAATTTTAGTTGGTTTACGTTTTAAAAGTACCTTGTACCGGTCTGTGATGGAGCGCCGTAACTGTGTGAAAGCATCGGACAGTTTTTGTTTCATATGTGGAATTTTTTACCCCTGACAGTCTGAAGAAACCTCTTACAAAGAATGTTAAGCAGCTTATCTGCATTACTTCAAGTGCCGTATAGGTGATCAAGATAAAAAGTGGGCCCCTCACGTAGCATGCAACCCGTGTGAAACACTTGAAAGAATGGATGCGTGGCAAACGGTCATCAGGCATGCATTTGGCACCCAATGGTTTGGCGTGAACCCAAAAGGATCACAGTACTGACTGCTACTTCTGCCTCACTAACATCAAAAGGGTATTCAGTAAAAACGCGAGCTAAAAACAGGTATCCTGACGTACCTTCTGCCATCAGGCCTGTGCCACATGGTCCTGATCTCCCAGTTCCAAATGTTCCAATTGCAAGTGCTATAAGTGAATCAGATTCGAACGAGGAGGAAATCCCATGGATACAGACTTTCAAGAAATGGCAGACAACAGAGAGCCCAAATTCATCAGTCAGGAAATGCTACATGACCTTGCTAGGGACCTAGATCTACCCCAAGGAAAAGTGAAGTCCTTGGGTCTCGTTTCAAGGAATGGAATTTGCTACAGAAGGAGTTCTCATCACCCCCGTTTCGTCGTAGACATAAAGAACTTTCAAGCTTCTTTAAGATGGAACACAAGCTCTGTTACTGCTTGATGTTGACACACTCATGGAACAACTTTGTGAGTCTCACACTTATGATAAGAGTGAGTGGCGGCTGTTCATAGATTCAGGGAAAAAAACGCTAAAGGCCGTTCTTCTGCATAAAGGAAATAAGCTTCCGGTGTTCCAATTTTTGGCCCCATGGCCCCTGAAATGAGGTTGAACTTATGAAACTATGAAGACTTTGTTATCTGCTGTTAAATATGAAGAACATCAGTGGAATCTGTGTGGGGACCTGAAAGGGAATCTCCTTGCTTCTAGGATCCAGTTAGGTTACACTAAGCATATGTGTTTTTTTTTGTTTGTGGACTCTAGAGCGGACAGCAAACATTACAAAAAAAAGAATGGCCAGCACGACCGAAAGACTCACCTGGCAGTTCAACTGTATTTAACAAACCTCTTGTTGACAGTGAAAAAGGTGTAAAATATAAAGTCAAAATTTAAATGTGATTTGGCATATTTTCGGATATTTCAAGATGTGGCACATTTTCGGATATATTTGGAACATAATTTAAGTATATTTTTTGCCAGATATGTACATTAGGTCCTAATAAAGCCGCAGGCACCACCAGAATTTAATTACGAGTAATATATATTAAGTAGGGGATTGTTTCGATTAATTATATATACGTATATAATTATAATAGCTATTAAAAATTTAAAAAGCCGATATTCAAAACTATACGTGCTAGAGAAAAAAACAATGCCATTTTTGAAATCAGCAGCGAAAATGCTTTCCAACCCACACAATGAACTCAGAACCATTTTTGGGGTCGACCAGTGGGAATATATGACGATAGAAAACAGGTCCGGATGATAATATTCAAATCTATTAATTATAAAAGTAAGTAAAGAAGGGGCCAGACGCTTTGCTGCGCGTGGCCTTGGTGCTCATAGCCATTGCATTAGCCCTTGAGCCTGCTGTGGTGGGTGAGAACACGTTACCCCAGGACACTGGGCTAGTGTGACATCCGGGTTACCACAGTTACCTTCCCCAGGTTTCCCCAGGTACCCATTCATTGACCATCCCAGAAAGGAAGGATGAACAGCTGTTTGGACTGGCCGCCGACATGCCCAGGCCCGGATATGAACTAGGGCCCGCGGATTTGTCGCTAAACGCACTAGCCACTACACCACGGAGGCCCTTAAATTATGCATCTCTTAATTTCTGCTGTCATAAGCTAGTTTCCCCGTGCCGATTATTATTACTTCACAAGTCACATAGGAACATCAGCAAATTTGTGAACAAATCTTTGCCAATTAAGGCTGTCTCCCATTATTTCTGTCTGCTGTTGTTGTTTTGTCTCAGTTTAATGGAGAAAACTAGCACAAACATTCAAAGATATTTGAATTTAAATGAGTGAGGTAGCCTTATATGGGGATGCGGCATACCAGAGTTTTCATGGGCGTCACCGACGGGTGAAGTGGTAGTGTAACGATCCGATAATGTCCCTACCCCAGTTAATTGTTATAACCCCATTAGGCACAACTGTTAATGCCTATTGTTAGAGGTATTAAAGATACCCTTTTGTGATATTGTAGATCAGGTATTACAGTTTTAATGGAAGGAGTGATTCGAGAGGACTCTCCAATAAATATATATCAAATTTAAGTAAGACCAAGGAATAATTAGAAAGAAAAGGGAAGATAAAGAAGGTAAGAATTAACATCAATAAGAGTTAAGAGGTGTGGGTATCTTATTTGTGGCTAGGACCTAACACAGAAGAGGCACATGTCAGCCACAAGCTCCTAAAATCATTTGAGGTTACTGGTGATAACTATACAGGGGATAAAATAATTTCAGGAGATAACTCTCCTCCCAATAAAGTATATGTCTGCATATTCACATGTACCTCTGTAATGCCCTAATGTCAGTAATGTCTTTAGGAGAGATAATATGAGAATTATTATCATATAATTCCCGAGTTATGTCTCGTAAGCAGTTCATTTTTTTTAGTTTCACGGGTGACTCATCGCCCTTCTTTCTTATCCGCCATTTTTCTCATCTTCTTTCCTACCGCCATTTCTTTCTTCCTTCCTTCCATTCTCCCCCCCCCGACATGCCGGTTGCGAGTCAAAATTCGTGGAATAATTATTTCGCGATCAGTGATAACTAATGGATTCACAACTTTTCATCTTCCCCTCATTCTGCTATCACATCAAGGAACACTCCTAGATTCTTAATGTCTTTCAAAATAGTCCCCATAGTGAAAGTTCACGGTCATACATGGATGTGTTAGTAAAGTTATTTGCTAAATTAAAAGTCGACCAAATTTATGGTTCCACTTCACTACCTCGTTTCTCAACAAAGTGCGTTCGTGTGCGTGAGCGAACGAGAATAACACTTTCCCCGGATATTAGATTAAACATATTAAATTCTTCTATATCAAAGTAACAGACTGTATTATAGGCAGCCCTTTCATAGTTACACTTGTTTCATTAGTTAATTGGTCATCTAGGGTCTATAAGTTCTTCAGGAGAGACCAATATCATAGAATTCGAACATTCCTTTTCATCCCAACTTCGCCTTAGCTACCATGAGGAGTCAGTCGTCTCTACACTTCATTGTAGGTAAGACCTCTGCACCTCGCTCCTGTTTCCCCCCTTCCTTGGTATGATATATCTATCGATATGCTCATATATAGGTACTGTTGTTCAGTTCACTAACGCATAGGAGGCCTGCCCCATCCTTATAAGTGTTATTAACGGAGTCGTCTCTACACTTCATTGTGTACGGCTTCGACGGGAGTGTCTCGCTCCTTTCCTCTCCAGGCCACATGGTCTTGTGAATCCACACAACACCTCATTACTCTCACATTTTCCTTTCCTATATATATATATATTCAATGTATACCTATAGTGCTCAGTTGATACGGACATAGGTGGTAATTCTACGAATGAGTCATTGAGGAAGTTTTTATGCTCATTAGAGCTTAGCTTCATTTCACAGGGAGAATTTCCCCTATCAGGTTGTAAGGTTTTTCTTACATCCGATTAGAGTTTTTCCGGTGTTGGATTAACCCTTATATGTTGTATGTGATCTCAAGCAAGAGACATACTATTTCAGTATGAATAAATAGGATGATGTTTTCAAATATAGTTCTTGTGTTTATTATAAAAACCCCAGGTGATTATTCTGTGTTAGGACAGTAATTCCCCACACTTCCAAAAGAGTCAGCCTTACTCGGTATAGTTCCACGTATCAATCACGACTATCAAGATAAATCTAATCTTAATATTATTCAAACGCGCCCAGGGAGTAACCCAGAGAACTACTCGCCTGAGCTGGTGGCAGCATCCCCTTAACTCACACCCTGTTCCCTTAACCTAAACCCTTACCCCTTCCCCTTAAATACATCCCCCATTTCAGTACTCTCCGCAGTGAGAAGTGTTCAAACTATAATCACATAGTGAAGTCATAAGACTAAGTTAAATCCTCCATTCAAGTTGTAATCAAATGAAAAATCATAATCAATTAATATCATTCAAGTAACATTGACCAGTTATAAACTCACCATCGGAGTTCTGGCATGACACTGGTGACTATAGCGGTGGTATATTATTTCCTAAAAATAACAGCAACAGAATCTCACCTGGGAAAATAGCAAGATAAAGTAAAATTTCGGTAAATTTTCATACAGTAATCGATCATTATAGTAGGCTCATTAGATCTTTCCCCCATAAACCAAACACCCTACACACATGAACCATGACCATGTGGCAGTGAGCTATAAGAAGCGAGCCGACACAGCCTTCACCGCCGCATGCCGCGCGTCTCAGCCGCCGCCGCCCTTGACAGACTGCCGCGCCCTTCACCACTTCAGCCAGGCCGCAGCATGCCGCGCGCCTAGCAGCGACGCTCGCCTCAGCTCCGCCGCCCTTCACAGCCTGCCGCGCGCCTCGACGCCACGCTCGCCTCAACTCCGCCGCCCTTCATAGCCAGCCGCCGTAGCCGCTGTTCCTGTAGCCGCATCTAGCCGCCGCCACGGCCTGCCGCACGCCTAGCAGCCACGCTCGCCGCCGCCGCCGCCCTTCACCGCTGCAGCCGCCCTTCACCGCTACAGCCGCCACACCCGCCCCATCGATGCAGCGCTTCACCGCCGTAGCCGCCGTTCCTAGCCGCTACAGACGCCACATCTAGCCGCAACCACCACCATGGCAAAGAGAGGCGTGAAGCCTCGTCGGGAGGGAAGTACTGGATCCCCTCGGTCTACCCGTCACCGACATGAGCTGCGCTGACAACACAGGCGCCAAGAACCTGTACATAATTGCCGTGCAGGGTATCAAGGGGCGTCTGAACTGCCTGTCCGCCGCCACCGTGTCCTGCAACAACCAGCAGAGCAACAGCGGTAGCCCAAACAGCTACGGAGACGGAGGATGCAGCGACACCGGCTCAGGAATGGGCACACTCTTAGTTTCCAAGAACCTACAAGAGTTCCTGAAACGTTTTGAAGAGCTGAAGGCCATCAAGAAGTACAGGACGTCAACAAGACCCATGATGCCACCCATCAACAACAAGATGGAAAAGTTCGGTATCCAATAGTGTTAAATTAGAAAATCAAGGAAGAATTATTTTGAACATGAACATTGAAAATTTATTTTATGAACTTGAAAGGTTATTACCTACTCGGTTTAGGGTAATTGTAGTGTCACCCGGTTATTACTCTTGGGGAAATCAATTCGAAAAGTGTTAAATGTAAAACATTGACAAGGATTCAAAACAAATTGAGGGTCAGTATGTTCTTAATATATCCAGGTAAGAGGTTGATTGGGATACCAGTCTCTCATTGAATTTCATTAACAGACTCAGTCTGGTTCGGTGAGTCTTCAAGGTATTTTAATTCAAGTTACAATCAACACGACTTGTGGTGTATTCAGGTGAAGATTAAGCGAAAAGTGTTAAATGTAAATAAATGAGTCAAGGGTAGCCTAGTGTAGTGTCAGACTAGATGAAACAATTTGGTCTAGGAGATTTCTCATGTCTAGAAGTCGGAGTGTCTGGTTTTCACGGGCTCAGCCTGGTTCAGTGGGAGGAGTATTTTAATTCGAGATAGTAGTACTCGCTTCTCACTTCACAGTCAACCAGCTTGCGGTGTGGCGGGCCTTTCAGGACGCGTAAGGCTCTCGTTATCTAACCTGAGAGTAGCCGGCGAGCACCCATGGGACGAACCTTGCGTTGAAAAGGTAGGGACTGAGTCAGGATTCGACACCCACGTCACTACCCAGGTATCAGGTTGATTGGGATACTTCCTTTCATTGAATATTCGTGTAATCTAAACACAAGCAGACACCCGTTTTCAAAGAACAGAAGAATTTCCATTAAATTCACTCTAAATTCGTCCCATACACACCTCCTCTTGACGCAGCTTTAAAACGGAAACAAACGATCCGTGAGTAGTTAATTTGATATTGAAGAATTTAATTTTCCCGGAGAATAGACGTGTGTAATGCCCGTTATTTAGGAGAGATAATATGAGAATTATTATCATATAATTCCCGAGTTATGTCTCGTAAGCAGTTCATTTTTTTTAGTTTCACGGGTGACTCATCGCCCTTCTTTCTTATCCGCCATTTTTCTCATCTTCTTTCCTACCGCCATTTCTTTCTTCCTTCCTTCCATTCTCCCCCCCCCCCGACATGCCGGTTGCGAGTCAAAATTCGTGGAATAATTATTTCGCGATTAGTGATAACTAATGGATTCACAACTTTTCATCTTCCCCTCATTCTGCTATCACATCAAGGAACACTCCTAGATTCTTAATGTCTTTCAAAATAGTCCCCATAGTGAAAGTTCACGGTCATACATGGATGTGTTAGTAAAGTTATTTGCTAATTTAAAAGTCGACCAAATTTATGGTTCCACTTCACTACCTCGTTTCTCAACAAAGTGCGTTCGTGTGCGTGAGCGAACGAGAATAACACTTTCCCCGGATATTAGATTAAACATATTAAATTCTTCTATATCAAAGTAACAGAACTGTATTATAGGCAGCCCTTTCATAGTTACACTTGTTTCATTAGTTAATTGATCATCTAGGGTCTATAAGTTCTTCAGGAGAGACCAGTATCATAGAATTCGAACATTCCTTTTCATCCCAACTTCGCCTTAGCTACCATGAGGAGTCAGTCGTCTCTACACTTCATTGTAGGTAAGACCTCTGCACCTCGCTCCTGTTTCCCCCCTTCCTTGGTATGATATATCTATCGATATGCTCATATATAGGTACTGTTGTTCAGTTCACTAACGCATAGGAGGCCTGCCCCATCCTTATAAGTGTTATTAACGGAGTCGTCTCTACACTTCATTGTAGGCTTCAACGGGGGTGTCCCACGTCTTCCTCTCCAGGCCACATGGTCTTGTGAATCCACACAACAATTCATTACTCTCACATTTTCTTTCCTATATATATATATTCAATGTATACCTATAGTTCTCAGTTGATACGGACATAGGTGGTAATTCTACGAATGATTCATTGAGGAAGTTTTATGCTCATTAGAGCTTAGCTTCATTTCACAGGGAGAATTTCCCCTATCAGGTTGTAAGGTTTTTCTTACATCCGATTAGAGTCTTTCCGGTGTTGGATTAACCCTTATATGTTGTATGTGATCTCAAGCAAGAGACATACTATTTCAGTATGAATAAATAGGATGATGTTTTCAAATATAGTTCTTGTGTTTATTATAAAACCCCCAGGTGATTATTCTGTGTTAGGACAGTAATTCCCCACACTTCCAAAAGAGTCAGCCTTACTCGGTATAGTTCCACGTATCAATCACGACTACCAAAATAAATCTAATCTTAATATTATTCAAACGCGCCCAGGGAGTTACCAGAAACTACTCGCCTGAGCTGGTGGCAGCATCCCCTTAACTCACACCCTGTTCCCTTAACCTAAACCCTTACCCCTTCCCCTTAAATACATCCCCCATTTCAGTACTCTCCGCAGTGAGAAGTGGTCAAACTATAATCACATAGTGAAGTCATAAGACTAAGTTAAATCCTCCATTCAAGTTGTAATCAAATGGAAATTCATAATCAATTAATATCATTCAAATAACATTGACCAGTTATAAACTCCCCATAGGAGTTCTGGCATGACACCTCTACCAGGGCTATTAATTTAAAAGTAGCCAAAGATTTAAGTGCCGAAACCTTTATACAAATGTTCCAGCGATTTGTGGCCTGGGGTCATGTCACCTGAAGCATACCTTAAGTTTTTGCTGGGCCCCAGTTGTGGAAATTATCCACCAACCACCCTCTCAATTAGAAGTGTTAGTTTTTTTCCCCCCCTTCCCTTGTGAGGAGGTATTGTTCGCTCACCGTGGGGGGAGAGTAGGAATGTATATATATATGTAGTTATAATGGTAATGGGTAGAAATTAAGGTTATTTAAGGAAATAATAAGTATTGGGGGTATGGTAAATAAACAATCCCAGAGGTAATAACCATTATCACCTTGATAAGAAGCGACTGGTTAATAGCCGTCGTCATTATATTTGCACCTTACAGACGTGGACACGTAGCTATAGGTATTCGGGCAGCACCAGCCACCCGTAGAGAGAGTTAGTACCGTATTTTACAGTTTATAAGGCGCTGCATCTTGGAAGACGCACCCTGATTTTTGAAATAAATAAAAAAAAAAAAAAAATAAAAAAATTCTAGTAAAATCTACAGATTTTTTACCTACAGATAGTTTTGATGAATTCGTTATGGGTGATAAGTTCCAGGATTGAAAAGAGCTTGTGATACGTGTGACAGCTGGTGGTAAATGCTGCATCAACACTAGCAGACGATTAATCAACACTAGCAGACATTGCAGAAAAAATATTCCCTAGAAAAAAAATATATAAACAGATTTTTTACCGGTAGGTGGGGGTAAAATCTACCGATTTTTCTCAGTAGGCGCTAGCGGTGGTCCGAAGTGTCTTTCTGGGTGCCCTGTTTCCCATGTTATTTGGCGTACCGTACAACTTTTAGATTGTATGCGATAGTATAAGTAAATCGTTTTGATAAATTCGCCATGGGTGATAATTTTCTGGACTAAAAAAAGCTTGTGATACGTGTGATAGCCTGGTGGTAAATGATACGTCAAAACTAGCAGATGATAGATGGCGTTGTTGACGCCAATCTGCTGAGGTGGAAATTGCCACGGCTCCCGCCAGTCTTGGTGGCAGACTCATATAGAGTCTTACCTTGTGATACGTGGGACAGCCTGGTGGTAAATGATACATCAACACTAGCAGACGATAGGTGGTGCTGTTGGGACCAATCTGCCGAGGTGGAAGTTGCCGCGGAACGGCTCCCGCCAGTCTTGGCGGCAGTCTCATTCCAACATTCGTCTTGGAAGACGCATGAGTATTTTTCAGGGTATTTTTTAGGAAAATAAGTGAGTCTTATAAGCCGTAAAATACGATACACACCAGTTTTCCACGGGAATAACATCTCTCACTGGGCTTCTCCGATTAATCGAGAAATTATATATAAACTTATATAAAGTTAAACCAAAGGACGTGTCTTTTCGACATGGGGAAAATCCCGTCGTGTCTATTAAGCCTGATAGCTTCCCTGACGCCATATCAAAACACTCCTCTTCCACCCTTCACCTTCGGTTCTGATCACGCCCCGACCAGCCGAGTGGCTTGTTGCATGCAGTATTAATAACGTCCTGAAAGCCAACACAACCCTCCTATCCACCGATAAGTATCTTAGTTAGTGCTAGCTGGGGTATTTTGTCAGGTTAAGATAGGCATGGGTTTTCTGAAGGTAAAAATTCAAATTAAATATATTTATGTGCAATAAATTTCCACAACACCAAAAGATTCCGTTGAGACGTGGATAGAGGTCAATGTCATGCTCTGTGAGTGCAGGACGGCCAATGAGAGCATCAGCAGGAATGCTGATGCCGTCTGCAATGTAGTATGTAAGTCTGATAGGTGGTAAGTCTGGACATAAGTAGTATGTGTCAAATTGAGCTTTGCCTAGAGTAGAAAAGACTGTGCCATCAATACCACAAAGTTGCAGGTTCTACAATCACCAACTTGGGAGAACGCACAGTGTGTAGTTTATCAAAGCAAATCCTGGTCATGATGTTGACGAAAGCACCCGTATCTATGAAGAATTTAAAGTAGTGCTAATTGACTTCAGCTTCTAGAGTCATTGGGTCTTCCCATGAACTTGACATTTTGTACAAGGGGAGTGGAGTTGTATGTGATGGTGTGTTGCTTGAGTGCAAGGGTCGTCGTGTCCGGTGTGGTCGAAAGCTAGGGTGCGACATGCCATTGGGAAGTGAAGAGTAGCAGTCGTTAGTGTCAGTTGATTGTCATTGTGGATCATGTTGTATTATGTGTAGGAAGAGGAGATTGTGATGTCATTGCACGGTAGGCAACGGTGTTATGTCCGCAGGGGCCGTGCTAGTCACAGAAGCGCGAGACGTACCTCTGGTTAGGTTGTGCATTTTGTCGTTCAAAGCAACGATCGATTGTGTGACCATTGCGTTTGCAGTAGTAGCAGTAGCGAGGAGAAGGTGAAGGAGAGCGAGAATTGCTGGCATAGCGTGAGTGTGTTGAGGGTGAACGGTGCCATTGACGTTGAGACGAATGTGTGTTGGTAGGAGGGTGAGAAGAGCTTCGTGATTAGTGTGGAGGTGTCTTGTGCCTTGTAGAGATGTCTGCATTCATGGAAGAAGGGATGTTAGATGAAAAGGCCAGGGAAATTTATCGTTTAAAGCAAAGCAACGTTCAATTGTGTGACCATTGTGTTTGAAATAGTAGCAGAAGCGAGGAAAAGGTGAAGGAGAGCGAGAAGGCCTGGGCTAGCGGGGGAA
>JACEEZ010015474.1:7500-59968 GCA_016584305.1 Chionoecetes opilio | reverse complement strand
GGGAAACTACATTTAAGGTATTATCGTGTGTATAGCTACATTCTTTTGTCAGGTTTGTGCATACATTCAAGCTAGGTACTAACGCTGTGTATACATTCTTTTGGAAAGTTTTGGGGTATACATTCAAGGTACTAACGCTGTGTATACATTCTATTGGGAAAAGTTTGGGGGGATACTTCAAGTACAATCGCTGTGTATAACTATTGGCAAGTTTGTCTATACATTCAACGGTATATCGCTGTGTATAGTATTCTCTTGTCAGGTATTTTTTTTTTTTTCAAGCTTAGGTACTAATCACTGTTATACATATCCTATTGAAGTTTGGTGGTATAAGAATTCAAGTAAAATCGTGTGTATCATTCTATTGGCCCAAAGCCTTTATTTAACATGAAACGTACTCATCGCCCTTCTATACATTACTATTGGAAATACTTTGTGCTATTTACATTCAACTACCGGTAGTAATCCCCGGGCCTCATATACATTCTCTATTTTTCAAGTATTTTTTTTTGGCTCGCCCTTACGGTTTTAAGCCTTTACCGAAGTGCCAACCACCTCGTAGTTGTGTGGTGGAAAGGGGAACAAAAATAAAAAAGTGCCCTCCCCATCTCGTCATCGCCCTTCCAAAAAGGGCCTTTCATTTAATCGTCACGGAAATTTTCACCACCCCTTCTAATTATGTAGGCTGATTGGTAGTTTTTCCGCCCCTTGTGAGGAGGAACTACCATATGGGGTATGTAGGAATGTATTTTATATTGCTACATCTTCTATGGTAAGCAGTTAACACTAACAGCGGAACTCCAAAAGTGCTGGAACTACCAGGGAAACTGTGACCATGAGGCACCCCGGACCCCCGCCCAACGCCCCCCCATCCATCCTCGTCAAGTCCTTCCTAGAGAAGAGTCATTCGCATATTATTAGTTCATTTTATTTAAGCCCACTTGTTACTCCCACCTACCCCACTCCACATAGTAATAGTGGAGTGGGAGTTAATTACATGTGAGGTTGGTATTATTGCATAGTCAGTAGTAGGGAGTAGAGTAGGTAGTAGTATAGTAGTAGCTTACAATTAGATGGTAATGAGTAGTATAAAGAGTAAGTGAGTATGTTTAGATTGGGGTTTGTACTTTATAGTAGTAAATATCCTATAAGTAGTAGCTAGTAGAGAGTTATTAGATTAATTTGGGGTTGTATGTTATTTTATTAGATTGTACTAGTTAGTCCCATTTAACTGTGGTTTTCACATATGTTGTAGTAGTAGTAGTAGTAGTAGGGTTAGATTAGATGTGGGGTTTGTACATGTTGTAGTAGTAGTAGTAGTAGTAGTAGTAGTAGTAGTAGTAGTAGTAGTAGTAGTAGTAGTAGTAGTAGTAGTAGAAGGTTAGATTAGATGTGGGGTTTGTACATGTTGTAGTAGTAGTAGTAGTAGTAGTAGTAGTAGTAGTAGTAGTAGTAGTAGAAGGTTAGATTAGATGTGGGGTTTGTATATGTTGCAGTAGTAGTAGTAGTAGTAGTAGTAGTAGTAGTAGTAGTAGTAGTAGTAGTAGTAGTAGGTTAGATTAGATGTGGGGTTTGTACATGTTTGTAGTAGTAGTAGTAGTAGATTTAGTAGTAGTAGTAGAGGTTAGATTAGATGTGGGGTTTGTACATGTTGTAGTAGTAGTAGTAGTAGTAGTAGTAGTAGTAGTAGGTTAGATTAGATGTGGGGTTTGCACATGTTGTAGTAGTAGAAGTAGTAGTAGTAGTAGTAGTAGTAGTAGTAGTAGTAGTATTTAGTAGAAGTAGTAGTAGTAGAAGTAGTAGTAGTAGGTTAGATTAGATGTTGGGGTTTGTAAGTGTGTAGTAGTAGTAGTAGTGGGTAGTAGTAGTAAGAAGTAGTAGAGGTCAGATTAGATGTGGGGTTTGTAGTAGTAGTTGATGCTTTACCAAATGGAGATAACTTTTTTCTGTGCAAACATCTATAAAGTGTGTGTTTGCAATTCGAGAAAGTAATGACAAATATTACCAACTGATATAGCGATGATTAGAGTACCTACTGAGTGCATGGTGGTACACACACAAGATAAGATCAAGGTCACTTATAGAGATCGCTATAAGTGACGTTGGATTAGATAGCACGGCAGATATCGAACATTCTCTGCTTGCAACTGACTGAACAACAAAATGACTGGCTACTTGATTATCACGGGGGAGAAGAGCGGAGAGAGAGAGGAGGAGAGAGACGGAGAGCGAGAGCGAGAGCGAGAGCAGAGCGGGGCGAGAAGGGGGCGAGAGGAGCGGGGAGGAGAGAGAGAGAGAGAGAGAGAGAGAGAGAGAGAGAGAGCGAGCGAGAAGAGAGAGCGAGAGCGAGAGAGAGAGAGAGGAGAGAGAGAGAGAGAGAGAGAGTATAACTACTTGCTAATTAAGGCTCTTTTCCCCTAGGCTTGATTCGTTGGTCGTGGATTACTTCGACGGTGACGGTGGAATGATGGACGACAAAAACCCCTTCATACAAGCCTTTAAAAAGTGCTGCCCCGGAAGGAACCCAGCTGACGGTGTTAACTGGCAGTTGGCGGAGTGCATTAAAGAGCCGCGCACCATCAAGACCCACCTGCCCTTCTCCCTCGTGACTCCCTCCCTCCTCGACACTTGTAAGGTAAGCAAGTGTGATAAAAACTAAATTATTAAAACTTTAAACTTCATTTTTGTGGGACCTGAGTAGCAAGTCTAGAAAGATCAATGATAAAATAGTATACTCATTGAAAAATTAATCTGTACGAAAAGAAAAAAGCCATGAAAAGTGCATACTAAGCGATCAGGCAGGGATATTATACGCCTTTATTTTATTTCACAGTGAAGATAGTGCAGAAAACATTTATGAGGCATTTCAGGTGGTCGGGCACGCTTCCAACACACACACACACACACACACACACACAAAGGCACGTATGAAGCACTGTGATTCAAAACTATAAAATTCACTCAAGTAGCTCTAACGTATAAAAAATTTAGAAAAGAAAAAAAAAAAAAAAAAAAAAAGTCTTTTGCAATCCAAGTACTATTTGTTTAGGTTTGGAAATTTCAGTGATTTTAGGGATTTAGATATACAATGTAATGCAGAAGCTATTCCTACAAGTTGATGGATCATGTAAATTATCATCGCATTGAGTTTTCTAGTGTTGGGACTATTTGCATAAGATATACCTACGTTTCATCTTTCTGAAAAATAATAAGTTTAATATAATAATAAAAGCACTATAACGACAGCGATATAAAAGACAATGTTACTTACTTCACTTAATTGTACGTCAGGTCGGGTCATGTTCTTTGAGGCGTAAAGTGTTTCATGATCTCACACAGCGAGCCTTTTTGCTTCACTTACACCAATACACTTTATAAGGAGAATAAAACTGAGGCCACTTAGTCCCCAGTAGCGACACACTACTATATATAACTGCATGGTATTCAAGATCAACGTGAACTGATTCTGGCGTATACAATGCACTAGAACGCAAGAAAATCATGAAAATGGCCGAGCACGTAACACACAACCTTTCTTCCTGACTGTAAACAAGACACTGATTCAATGACGCCTAAATACCTGCAACAGACTTCGCCTTGACTATAATCTTTGTTTATGTGTGTAGTATTTGATTTGTAAACATATTATGGCCATTTCATATCATTGTGATAAAAAAAAATAAGCCTCATATAGAAAATCTGTTTCTTGGACCCTACCCATAACTACGTCACGGTTTGTTTACATCGGTGCATTGTGGGGATAAGGCGGGGTCGCCGCGGGTGGACCTACGAAGGGAAAACTACGGCGATGGAAGAATTTCGAGTTATTTTGCGCGAAATTGATATTCCAGGTGCTATATTACTGTGCTCTGTTCTGGCTGACAACACTATAGAGAAGACCTGAGGTAATGGCTGATGTGCAGAGGCTTCTAAACCAAGAAAACAGTCATAACAGAGCCTCGTCAAAAGGTAAGCAACTGGTAGGTACGTAATGTGTCCCTACCACTTGCTTACTTCTTAAGAGACTGCTGTGACTGTTTTCCTGGTTTAGAAGCCTCTGCACATCAACCATCACCTCAGGTCTTCTCTATTTTGTCAGCGAGCACGGAAATATAGCACCTGGAATATCAATTCGCCCAAAACAACTAGTAATTTTTCATCGTCGTAGTCTTCTCTTTGTAGGTTGTACATATTCATGGTTATGATAGTATTAAAATTCCATATTAATTGAGTTCCTTTTGTTGTCTTTCCTCATAATAAGTAGGGTATTATTCTAGTGTTTGCCCATACTCCCACTCTCCCACAAAACAAGCTTGGGGACCTGGGGGAATGCGGGATTTTTGGCTGGGGTACAAAATATGCGTAGCAACCATCGAGTTAGGGGTGTTGTAAAAATGCCTAGATCTAGGGAAAATTCATTGGATTTCTTCTGAGTCCAGAGACGTGTGAACCTGACGATCCTCACAGAATGATGACCGATTCAGACCGAAGTGTCGATAACCCCCCCAACCACCCGCTAGGAGGTTAGGTTAGATTTGGTTAGGTTAGGGTAGGTTAGATTGGTTAGGTTAGCTTAGGTTATATTTGGTTAGGTTAGTTTAGTTTTGGTTAGGCAAATTTCTCTAGATATAAGGTAATTACCCTAGATCTAGGGAACTTGGTAAAATTCAAGTGTTTGCCCATACTCTCCCACTTCCCCCAAACAAGCTTGGGGACCTGGGAGAATGCGGGCTTTTGGGCTGGGGTACAAAATATGCGTCGCAACTACATAGTTTTCGAGTTAGGGGTGTTGTAAAAAATTGCCTAGATCTAGGGAAAATTCAATTGGATTTCTTCCGAGTCCAGAGACGTGTGAAACCTGACGATCCACACTGAATGATGACCGAAGTGTCGTGAACCCCCCCAACCCCCGCTAGGAGGTTAGGTTTGATTTGGTTAGGTTAGGGCAGGTTATATTGGGTTAGGTTAGATTTGGTTAGGTTAAGTTTGATTAGATTTGGTTAGGTTAACTTAGGTTGGTTAGGTTAGGTAATTTTGGTTAGGCAAATTTCTCTAGATTTAAGGTAATTACCCTAGATCTAGGGAATTTTACCACCATACACAACTCTTAAATTATGTGTTTCCGACGCATAATTTGTTCCCACCCGAAAAAACCAACATTAAATATTAAACCCCACACATAAAATTATAGTGTTTGCCCATACTCTCCCACTTCCCCCAGTTTACCAAACAAGTTTGGAGACCTTTTGGGAATGCGGGGTTTTCGGGGGGGAACAAAATTATGCGTCGGAAACACAATATTTAAGAGTCGTGCATGGGGCTAAAATTCCCTAGATCTAGGGTAATTACCTTATATCTAGAGAAATTTGCCTAACCAAAATTAACCTAACCTAACCTAACCAAATATAACCTAAGCTAACCTAACCAAAACTAACCAAACCAAATATAAACCAAAACCTAACCTAACCAAATAATATAACCTAACCAAATAATTATAACCTACCTTAACCTAACCAAATCTAACCTAACCTCCTAGCGGGGGTTTGGGGGGGTTTTCGACACTTCGGTCATCATTCTGTGAGGATCGTCAGGTTCACACGTCCCCTGGACTCAGAAGAAATCCAATGAATTTTCCCTAGATCTAGGCAAATTTTTACAGCACCCCTAACTCGAAAACTATGTGGTTGCTACGCATATTTTGTACCCCAGCCAAAAATCCCGCATTCCCCAGGTCCCCAAGCTTGTTTTGTGAGAGAGGGGGAGTATGGGCAAATACTAGAATAATACCCTACTTATTATGAGAAAAGACAAACAAAAGGAACTCAATTAATAAGGTATTTTAATACTATCAAACATGAATATGTAAAACCACAAAAGGGGGAAAAATACGACGATGTAAAAAATTTGAGTTTTTTTGGGCGAAATTGATATTCAGGTGCATTTCCGTGCCGCGACAAATAGAGAAGTGAGGTGAGATTTTGTGCGAGGTTCTAAACCCGGAAAGCAGTCACAGCAGAGTCTCATTTAAGAAGTAAGCAAGTGGGAGGGAACCCTTTTGTCCCACCCGCGCTTACCCCCGTAACCATCACCCGGGGGCCGAGTAGGCCGTAGAGCGGCGAACGGGGCCGCGGCGGAAATTACCTCCGTCAGCCCTCCGGAGGCCCGCTGGTGTATTTTCAGAGGGGTAATTTACTAGTTTAAAATTAATGACAGAATTTCAAGAATTTAAAATTTTTTTTTTGTAAACATTTTTTAAACAACAGTATAATATCTTTTATGTAGTTTACATCAGTAGTGACAAGCAGTGGCAACTTGACGTCAATCCTCCGGAGGCTCGTTGGGCGCTGGTACGTATTTGTAAGTGGGAAATATTCATTTCATATTATATATATTAACTCAGTAATATACATAGTATCTCAATATCGGTACCATCACTATTATTAGGCCTGTTCAAGCTATTAAAAATTGTTATAAAAGTTTTTATAATAGTTCATAGAAATTATCATATTTCAGTTTATTTCAAATATTTCCAGCTTTATCAGGAACACCCAGAGATACATAGAAATAAAGATGAGATACGTACATAGGAAGGAGTTAACATGGAAAAAGGTTATCAGTTTGTCTATGTGTGTAGCTAGTATCATATAAAAATAACACTTGATTAACCGCGGCGAAGATTATTACGGGATAACACAAGGTCATATTTTCCCTTATTTCAATAACTTCCAACATATTATCAGTACATATTAATACTCAACGGTACAACTAATAAGGAATATGTAGATGATGGAGTTAACATATGAATAATATCATGATTTACAATAGAATATTATTTGAAATCTTTTCCCAGCTATCAATGTACTAAACTGCCAGACGTACGATAGCCATTACAAAGGGTTAAAAACCCACAAAAGGCCTAAATTGTCACCCTTAACCAGTCGATAACATAATGAGAACTTAGTTATAACATGTTTTCGCTCCTTCACTATATTGAAATAGACTGAATAATATAAATAATTGCAGTACGACACGTTTTTTTAGGAATTCCTTGACGGCGCCTGGCGCTGTGTCTGAGTGAAAATAATCAGTTAGTTTGAAAACGCACGAGTGGGTGGATGTTGTTATGTTGTTCGCCGCTACCTATATCCTTCTACATGGCTGTTCACGCAGTTCAGTGTTCCACGTACACCAGCATGTAAACTCAATAACGAAAATGTTTTTGTACTTATGAAATAAACAATGTCCGTAGCAATTATGATCCTAGCAATCTCTTTTTCATCGTATTACTGGATAACGACACAGGAATATTTCTGGTTAAATTTTCTAAGCATATTGCATTATATAGTAATGTTTTTATAAGTGTTGAACAGCCCATTAGTCTATTAATCGGCCAATGGGTTGTGCAACACCCCTTAAAATATTACTATATCTGCAATATACTTAGAAAGTATAACCATAAATATTCCTCAATCAGTTAATATAACAGCGGCAAATGGTCATATGCCCTACGGCGGGCCGCTGGGAGCGGCCCGCCGGTGAGCCTCTGAGCAAATTCCCAGCGGCCCTACGTCGTACACTTCCGTCGGGCCGCCGATAAGACATACGGAGGGCCTCCGGAGGCCCTCCGTCTTTGTGTTTGCTGGGTACCTTTTGACGAGGCTCTGTTATGACTGTTTTCTTGGTTTAGAAGCCTCTGCACATCAGCCATTACCTCAGGTCTTCTCTATAGTGTTGTCAGCCAGAACAGAGCACAGTAATATAGCACCTGGAATATCAATTTCGCGCAACATAACTCGAAATTCTTCCATCGCCGTAGTTTTCCCTCCGTAGGTCCACCCGCGGCGACCCCGCCTTATCCCCACAATGCACCGATGTAAACAAACCGTGACGTAGTTATGTCTGGGGCCCATTAATGATTTTTTTACGAGTTTATACAAAAAAACTTTCACCCTGGCAGGATACGAACACCCTTTAACCCCTTGAGGCCCAGAACGTAATTTCAATTGTAATTTGGGTACCATTAGACGATTTTTTTGGGCATATAAGCAATATTTAATAGATATGACCTGTTTAGCATCCTTGTACACTAACTAATGTGGCATATTCAGTTAGTCTTCGTAATTTTATGGCTAATAACAGAGGATTTCATATAGCAAAGGAAAGATCAGGGCGTGAAGGGGTAACGAGTGAGCGGTGCGGGAAGTGTCTCGTACGTAGCTTCGAACCTTTTTTTTGCAACCACCACTTCATCAGCCTTCCAGCATCTGTGTATCTAATAATCATACATATACTTGGCCTTACACTGTTCCTTCGCCCCATGGTAGGTGGTGTACGTGGCCAGGAACCCCAAGGACATGGTGGTGTCCTATCATCACCACAGCCGCATCATCAACTTGCACGGCTTCGACGGAACTTTGGACGACTTTGTGCAGTACTTCGTGGATGATGACTGTGAGTGTGTTCAGCTGTTATCTTCCTCTTGAACACATTCAGTAACCATCTACTGAACCTTATGTTTTTATTTTTACTGTTAAATCTTACATCATCCTGCCAACTCATTTCCATGCCTATTAATGTGACTCCCGTTGACAAATCTAATAAGTTTTAAGACCTCATTCTTTAAGGAGTTTACTTGTAATAAGGTCAGCTCGCTCCAGGCCCGCAGCAAAAGCTCCGTCCACACTAGCGGGCTTTGCCCGCCAGGCAGTGCCCGTCACCGGCAAAAGCCCGCGGGCACACCGAAACTGTTGTCCACACAGCAGAGCCTGCCTGTCTTGCCTGGCCCAGTCAGAGGCGAGCAGCTGGGCAGCCAGGCATTGTACGACAACAATGCGAAGCAAGAAGGACCGTAAGAAGCTAAAACTGTGTACCATAATCATTGCTATGTGCCTGAAAAAGAAAAAAGGACAAAGTGGAGAAAAAGAAGTGGTGCAAAGACTGGCTAAGTAAATGAAAACAGTTGGGAAGTCATGTTACGATTTTGCGAGAATTGCAAGATGGAAATATGCGTGACTTCATAAACTATGTGAGAATGGACCCAAGTACATTTTATAAACTCCTTGCGAAAGTAACACCATATATAGAAAAGCAGGATACCAGAATGAGGGACAGCATAACCTTTCTGACTTTTCTTTTTTTCTCAGTTCCCGTCTGTGTTGGTTGCGGAGTGTGTCTATTTTCTTTCTAATCTCATCCACTGTCACGGACACGCCTACATCTTGCATTTCCTTTGCGATACTCTGGAAAGCAGCAGCTTTTTTGTCTCTGGCTCTGTATATATCCATTTTAACTTTCCATAGGCACGGGTGTTGCCGATAAAATTCATTTAGGTGAAGGATCGCATATCTTGACCACTGATTCTTACTGGGCGGAGGGGTAGACATGATGTTCTGATGTAGGCGTAGTGTAAATTCCTGACAAACTGACAATCATGGCTCCAAAGATCCGCATGTAACCCACTGATCTATATAACATGGATTGCGGAAGCCTGGCTCAGCACTGGTTCCAACTGTCCGCCATCTTGCCGAAACCAAAACAAAGCCTTGTTTCTGCGGCTCGCGTTGCTGTCTGGTTGTGTTATCGCCTCGTCATGCCAATATATACAATATATTATATACCTGGAAGATCCTGGAGAACCTTGTGCCCAACCCTACTGCCATCAGTGACCTGTCAGCCCAGCATATCAACCCAAGAACTGGTCGCAAGGCAAGGAGAACACTACCATCAGACGCACCAGCCAGGATCAAGACCCTCCTATCAACCAGTCTGCCTCTTATTGGGCCAAAACTATTTAACAACCTGCCAGGAAAATTAAGGAACCTCACGGAATGCTCAGTGGAAAAATTCAAACATCATTTGGACAACCACCTACAAACAATCCCGGATGAACCTCCCGTGCCTGGATATACGTCTGTGAGCAGGGCAGACACTAACTCAATATCGGACCAGATGAACCTGCAATACAGGGACGCTGGGTGCAGAGGGCACCCGGGGGAAAGCCCCAAGGGACTGTGAGGGAGTACCCTAAAAGACGGAAACAAGAAAACAAGAAAGTAACAAGTAACACCAAAAAACAAAAAACGCACCCCCCCACACACACAAAAAAAACCCCCACCCCCCAAAACACCCACCCCCACCCCACCCACGACAAAACCCACCAACAAAACCCAAAACCCAGACACACACACACCCCACACACCCAACCCACTCCCCCCCCGCCCACCATTTCTTAACCCAATCTCCCCAAACTCCAGTCATCCACCTAATTTAAAAAAAAAAAAAGGGTTTGGATATGGTATATTTTTTTTATATAAGTAGATAAGATATAATTTATTTTTTTTTATATTTTTAACAATTAGTGGGGAACGGAAGAAGACCTGAGTGCTTTTTATGATACAAATGATAATAGCGTTTCCCTAATAGCGGTGCTTGTTCTAAGGAGATAGCTTTTTTTTGGGCGAGAAAAAAAAAAAAAAAAAAAAGTATACTTGGGGTTTAAAAAGTTAGGTTGGGTTTTCATTACAACCTATGGGTTAGGTTGGGTTCAAAAAACCCTTTTAAAGGGTTGGGTTGGGTTTCTTTTAAAATTTTAAGGGTTGGGTTTTAGGTTTCATTAAAACCCTTTAAAGGGTTGGGTTTGGGTTTTCTTTTTAAAAACCTTTAAGGGTTTAGGTTGGGTTTTCCCTTAAAAAATTTAAAGGGTTTAAAGGTTAGGTTTCTTTAAAAACCCTTTAAGGTTAGGTTGGTTTCAAAAAAACCCTTTTAAAGGTTAGTAGGTTGGGTTTTCATTAAAACCTAAAGGTTAGGTTGGGTTTCAGTCGAAAGATTTTCATGTTTCATGTGGGTTTTATGTACGAAAAATACTCAAAATCAGGGTACAAAAACTAACATTTCAATTCAATAAAACTAATTAAAAAAGGGTTTTTGATTGGGGCCCAAAGGTTTTTGATTGATTAAACCCCTGTAACCCCCGAGAGTAGTTTTATGGCCCATTTTGGGGCCCCGCGCCGTCCCCGGGTTTGGCCGCGGGGGGTACGGGCTGACGCCGTTATAGTGGCCCGAGAAATACGGTTCGCTCTTTAGGTCAGACCACAAAACATTTCGGGGGCAACCCACTGCATTTCTTAGCCTCTCTCGCTTTCCCAAACATAAAACCACACCTGTCACTACAAACCTTTTACGGCCTGAAAACACACCGGGTCACAAATCACCTGTACGGTTCGCAAGACCCCGGTCATTACAAAACCGTACGGCCTCGCCAACACATCTGTCAACACCCCCGTAGGGCCCTCGAAACACACCTTTTCACTACACACCTGAAACGGCCTGGCAAGACCCCGGGCACTACAACCTTTTGGGACCTCCCCAAACACACCTTCAACCTGTAGGGCTAGGGCTCCCCAAGAAACCTGTAAATACACCCCTGTCCCCGGCCTCGAAACCCACACCTGTTGTCTGTGTATCCCCGTAAAAAATTTGACTTAAAAGGTTCGACGATGCACTGGGTTTGGAATTTTAGTGTAGTAGTAGGTGTTAAAGTAGTTGTAGGGGGGTAATAGTAGTAGTAGGGGGTTTAATGGGGTAGTAGAGGTGGTAATATTTAGAGTAGAGTGGGGTTAATAGTAGTAGTAGGTGGAAATATAGGCTTTTCACATGCCAAGCACCCAAAACCCCCAGAAATTCCCGGGGCCCGGGGCCCATGATTTTTTTTGGGTTATGAAAAGATGGCGGCTGGTGACTTCAGTATCTCGGCCACACCCTTGATACACAGTCTTGAGTAGTAGTAGAAAGGACCCCTGGAGGCAGGACGTGGGGAAACCTGACCCAAAAGTTTTTCGTGATTAAATTTTTTGCTATTTCTTGTGAAATAGGGAGATATGGGGGGTTCTAAAAGGGGGTTGTGGGGGGTGTGAGATACAGCGGACGTGGCCGCGGGGGGGTCAGGAGGTACCTGTGCTCCCTACAGTGGAGGTAGGTTTTCCCCAAAGGGCCACGTGTAACCAGGGGGGGGAAGAGGTGGTTAATGTTTACACCCTGTGCGGGGGGTTTTGTGACATGTTGGGCCCTCGGTAAAGGGAATGTGTGGTGTGTCCCTTTACAGGAACAGGAAAAGGGCATTGCAGGAGGAGGTTAAGGGGCTTAAGGGAGTAGTGGATGGGGGAAAAATGTGGGTACGGGATGCGGGTTTGGGTACCATGCAGGGCGGGGGGAAGGACCTTCAGCAGAAGGCCCCCCGCCTTGAGGAGGGGGGAGAGGTAGGGCAGGGGGTGTAGTTACCGGCCGGAAAGGGGGAGGTCCCCGGGGCCCAAAGGAGGGAGAGTGGCGGGGGGGTGGGAAAAGGGGGAAAGCAAGCCAGGTGGTGCTGGGGCGGGAAAAGTCGGGTGAGGTCCCGGGTTGCACAAAAAAGGTATGCTGTGCGGGGGGGAGGAGGATATGGGGGCGAAGAGTAAGGGTGGGGGGCCCAGCAAGCAGGGGACAGGAGGGGGGGAAAAAGGGGCCTGGGGTGGTTTGGTGGGAACTTCAGGGAAGTACTAGCCCAGAACTTCTGTGAGGGGACGGGGACAGGAGGACTAGGGGTGCCATCCGGGGAATTCCCAGGATTTTACAGATAAAAGGGACGGGTGGGGGTAGGCACGGGGAGGATGGGGTTTTGTGGTGGTGCACGTCGGGGGGAACAAACGTAGGCAAGGCGAAGTCGGAGGAGTTGGAAACTAGGTAAAAGGGCCCTGTTAGGGGAAGGTAAAGGGGAGAGGGTGGGGAAAGGGGTGATGGGGGGTGTGACCCCCTAGGGGGGGTATGTGGGTCAGGGTGGCTGTCGGGGGCCCCCTTTAAGTCTAAATAGCAAGATAGGGGAAGGGGTTGAAAGGGGTATGGGGTTGCGGTTTGGGGAAACGGGTGGGACACTTTCTATGGTAAGCACCGATTATACCAGAGATGGTGTCCCCCAAAGTAAAAAGGGGGACAGAGGCGTAGGGGGCAGTTAGAGAAGGCTGTTGGGTTTAGCTAGCCAGGGAAACTGGGTTTAAGGGGGGAAAAATGGGGGGCATAGGGTTTCAAGATATAAGGGAAGAACCAGTGTTAGAAAAATGGAACCAAGGAAGGGTGTTAGAAACTCTATGCGATTTGGATGCTTTAATGTCGGGGGTTTGGGGGGTAGGCAAATTAGGGACTTTTCCGGGGGAAATTTAAAGTGAATGGGGTTTTTTGGATGTAGTGGGCGTCACGGAATCCCACCTTAGGGAGAGGATAAATGTAAGAACAGAGGGGTATCACCTTTAAAAAAAAAAGGGGAAAGAAGAATCCTAGACAAGGGGGGGGGTGGGTGGTTTTTGTCAGGAAGGATGCAGGGTTTTTATGTTTAGGAAAATAGATGTAGGAAACCCGTGAGGGGAAACGGAAGATATTTTTGGGTGCAGATTAGAGTACAAAGAAGGGGGAAAAAGGGGGGCGATAACTTAGTAGTCGCTTATGGGCAGTTGAAGGGAGAGGGGCTAGTATAGAAAATGAAAGGAAAATTTAAAAAGATTTGTAGTTATTTGCAGAAAAAAAGACAGGAAAGAAAAAATAGTTTTGGGGGGGGCATGAAAGGGGGGACATAGGTTATACTTGGGGGGAGGTAAAAGGGAATGGGATAATACTCTTAAATTTTTTTTGAGGGGGCCCAAAGAGCCAGAAAAACCCAAAAAACGAAAAATGGCAGAGGGTAGAGAACAAGGGGGAGAGAGAGGGAGGGAATCAGCTATAGATTAAGTGCTAGGGAAATGAAAAAAGCCCCGGAAGATGGGAAGGATATGGGGTAAAATGAAAGGGGGGTCTGGTAGATATAAATAGTGACCCCCAACATGATAGTCTTAAATTTTAAAGTAAAAAAAAAAAGGGAGAAGAAAAGGAGAAAAATGCAGAACAAAGGGTGGGGCATTAGACAGGCCCAAAAGGGGGAAAATTTTAGGGGGGCTTTAAAACAGGTTTGTTTTGGGAAAGGGGGAAAAAGGGGGGGGATGAAATGAACCCCGAGTCTGTGGGGAGACAATAGTGGGAAAAGTAGGAAAAAGGGGTAGGGAAAATGAAGCAAAGGAGCCCGGGGAAAAAAAATGCAAAAAGGTGGGGGAATAGGAGATTAAGAGGGGGGAGGAAGGAAAGAAAGGAGCAGAACAGGGCAGAAAGAGACCGAAAAGGAAGTGGGTGGAGAAAAGAGGAAGGGCCCAGAATATGAGGAGGCATGGGGTAGGTATAAGAAAAAACGAGAGAAGTAAAAACGCTTATTAGGGAAGGGTTAGGGCAAAAAAGGAGGGGAAATTTTAGAGGAAACTAAGGGAGAAGGGTGAGGAAAGGGGGGAGGGGTTTGGTTTTACCTTTTTTTAGAGGAAGGGGGACAGGGAGGGAAACCCTTTCGTAGATGAAATTTTATGGGAGACGAAGTGGGGAAAAAGGGCCCGGGGAGTATTAAGAGGGAGATCAAAAAAGTTTTGGGAGGGGGTTGGGGGGGGATGACTGAGAGGTTTGAATTAGGTGAAGTTTAAAAAAGGGAAATAAAAGGAAAATAGATGAGGGGAAGGAGAAAAATTTCAGTAAAGGAAAAAAATTTAAGGGGGTTAATTTAAAAAAGCTGAAAAAAAAAAGGAAAGCAGCAGGCAGGGGGTGGTATACCAAAAAGAATTGTATAAAAAAGGGGGGGAGGGATGGTGGATGGGGTTTTATAGGGGTTTTTAGGAAAAAATTTGGGAGGATAAAAGAGTCCCCCGGAAAAAGGAAGAGGGTAGGGTTTCTTATTACACAAGGGAAAGGGGGCAAAAGTAGAAAAAATTTTTGAAAAATTTTCGACCCCAAAAGCATAATGGAACGGTGGAAAGATATTCCCGTGGGTTAAAAAAAAAGGTAGGATTTGTGAAAAGTTTTGAGAGAAATAGAGTAATGGGAGAGGAAAAAGAATGGCCTTTTGCAAGGAAGGAGAGGTGAGGACAAACATTTCGTAGTTAGTTCAGGTTTTTTTATAGAAAAAAATTTAAAAGGATGGGGGGAAGACATACCTTTCATTTTGGGCATTTAAAAAAGGGTTATGATTTGGGTCAATAGGGGTTTTTTTTAACTACGTCTGGGAAATTTGGGGTTTTGGGCAGAAAGTCAGCATAATAGATAGTATGTATGAGGGAAAAACGGGCAGTGTACAGGCTTGGGGGGCAAGGGGGACAGAGTGGGTAGGTAGTCGAAGAAAGGGGTTTGGCAGGGTGGGGTGTTTTCACCCTTAAATTTTTTGGGTTTTAAAAAGGGAATTGCAATTAGGTTGAGAAATTCGGGCTAGGGGGTAAGGGTTGGGGGGGAAAAGTTTAGCAGTTTAATATATGGGCGCCCTAGTTGTCATGAGGGAGGGCCCGTGGAGAAAAAACAGGAGATGCTACATATTTGCGCAAAAGTTTTGGGAGGGGTTTTGGGAGAAAAATTTTAACCCGTGAAAAAAAGTTTAGGTCCTGGTTTTAAAAAGGAGAGGCAGCAAAAGAGGGTATGAGGGGGGGAAATGGGAGAATGAGGAAGGGGGGCACCGAGTCAATAAATACCAGGTATACGGGAGATGGGGAAAGGGGGAGATAGGGCGAAAAAAGGAAAAATAGGAAAAAAAAAACCCGTGGGTGGGGAAGGCTTTGGGAGGGTAGCAAGATGTAGGGCAAAAAAGGGATGAAAGGGAAATAAGAGGGTTGTGGAAAATGGAGTAAAAGAGCCTCATGTATGGGGGAGGTGTAGAGGGGAGGGAGGAGAGGGGGAAAGTTTGGGGGTAGTACAGAACAGGGGAGGTAGACTTTACTAGAGGCAAACAGGTATGTAGCAGTGGAGGCGATAGGGGAGAGGCAGGGGGAGTACCCTTTTCGGAGGAATAGGGAAAGTTTAAATGCTTAATTACAAAAACAGGGGTTGAAAAAATGGAATGAAAACAGGTGGGCTCCCAAAAAATTTATGGTGGATAGGGCAGAGTAGTAAAGGGATAGACAAGCGACGGTGGGGGAGGAAAAAAGTGGGGGTTTCAGGGTTTCGCAAAATAGGATACACCCGTTAGTGGGGGGGGAGTTTAAAACGAAAAGGGGAAAGCCCCAAATTCAGAGGGAGGGCAGGGGGAGTTTGGGGACAGAGGATGGAGGGTAAGAGTTTTCGATTTGGTTTCAAGGGGGGAAAACCACACCAAAAAGGGGGAGGTCTTTTTTGTGGTAAACTTTGGGGGGTAGGTTTTTAAAATTTAAAAACAAGGGAAATAAAACTCTGGAGGGCAATTTTTGGGAGGGAAAATATAGTTGGGGAAACGAAAGGGAAACAAGATATGTCAAATGTTTATGAGGGAGACTAGAGAAATGGGAGATCACCTGGTATTAATGTGTCCAAAGGTATGATGAGGAAAGAGAGCAGCTTATAGCAATAGTACACGGGAGGTGGGCGGGGATCAGTGGGATAGAGTGGCAGAGGGGAACATAGATGGGATAATGGAATTTCTTTTTATTACCAAAAGATGCCCGTAGGGGTGGCAAAATATGCGCGTTCGTCCCCCGGCGTTTCGGCTATGACATCTTCTACGGGCATCTTCCGGGACCCGGCAACCAAAACTAAATAATATAACTTATGGATCGCTGAAATTTAATATCGGCCATGTAGACAAAGTAAGGATGGGCCCACTCATTAAAATAAACAGATGTCTTAAAGACAGTAAGTATAATACGTAGAGCCAACATTTGTGTCAGCTTAGCGTGGAGACCTTGTTTTTAAAAATTTTCCAGGTTAGTTGGGTTTCATTAAAACCTAAAAGGTTAGGTTAGGTTTCATTAAAACCCTATAAGACCCTGACTAATTCTCCCGGCCAAGTTTTAAGTGCTTTTTCTGATGGAGATACAGTGTTTTAAGGAAACGGTACCATAAAATTGGGTGATGTTTTTTTTTTTTTTTTAACTTTGGGCTTGCGCAAAACAAAACTATTCCATTAGAAAATGCACCTATTGAAGACAGGAAAAAATAGTCGTGTTCTGAAAAGGGCCCCGCAAAGTCATCGTCCATTATTACCAAATTGCTGAGTTGGGGTTAGGTTAGATTTAGGTTATGTTAAGGTTTGGTTTAGGTTATGTTAAGCTTAGGGTAGATTTGGATTAGGTTATGTTGAGTTTTTTTAGGTTAAAAAAAACAAATTTGATGGTGCGCGTTTGTCCGGGTGGTAGCCACCCGCCAACACACCGCCAACTCCTGCGGAATATTTACCGTTTGGTTTAGGTCATCTCGAGCCGGGACAATTCAAAACCTGTTTCATAGTGTAGATTTCTTCATTTGTCTTTAAACCCAATTTCCTTCCCATGGCGCAATTGAATAATATTCTGGATACATATACTACCTAGAATCTAGTTCTTTCAACCAAAAACTGTTAAGTTAGGTTAGAGGTGGGGTTGGTATATTAACAGATGATTTTCAAGAACAAATAAAAAATTATCAAGACTACGGCAGTGGGAAAGAAATAGAGTTATATGGATATTGTTCCAGGCTTAATAAATCACGACTTATTCAATTTTTAAATTTTTATTTATAGTGAGCCTACTCTAAATCGCCTTTTATTCTCAACATGATACATTTTCATCAACGTTTGGTGGGGATGCACTTTAATCTGTATCACGATACATGATATCAAGGCAGGGGGAACATGACTACCTCAAAGAGTGAATAATAACACACTCGTGACTGTCATGCATGATGGCCGATTTTTTAGTGTTGCTTTATATTACATCTCCCACTAGTCTGTCACATATATAATCCCTTCTCGGTCCAAGCGGTATCGCTTGATTAGTTATGTATCAACAAGTTCGTCCAGTACATCTATCCTATCACGAAAAGTTCTCAGGAGTGGGTGGAGCACTCCATGTTTACGTCCTTAGGACGAGTCTTAGCCGCCGCCCTGCTCGCTAGGACACCTCACACCCTGTCCTAGCCAAACCTCGAAATTAGGACGAGTCTTAGCGATTTAGGATGCGCTCGAAATGATTTAGGACGCCGGCCGCCATATTTAAGACTCGAGCGAGTCTAAGACGAATCCTAAATCTTTATAAGTATGGGCCCAGGACACGTGCCCTGCCTGCCGCACCCTAGACACGCCCCTGCCTGTTCCGCCCTCCATGTTCTGTCTCCCTGCACACAGTATTTCCCCAAGAAAAAAAAGGCATGATAACTACAAGCCTTAAATAAACGCGAGGTTGGATTTTTTTCTGATTTAAAAAAAAAAAAAAAAAAAAAAAAAAACGGCTAAAGAAAGGTTATCGTAAAAAAGAGTGATACAATCCTTCTTTGTGTTCTTATGTTCCTTATGTTCTTTATGTTCTTGTGTTCTTGATGTTCTTATGTTCACAGTGGTGTATGGAACCTATGCTGGTCACCTCAAGGAAGCCTGGGAGCAGCGGAATCACCCCAACATGCACATCATTTTCTTTGAGGATATGAAGAAAGATGCGGTGGCGGAACTGAAGCGGCTGAACACCTTCCTCGGCACGAAGCTGACCGAGAAGCACTGGAAACGTGCTACACACCATTTTTCAAGNTGATACACTCTATGAGGGGAGTTAAAGCGAAAGGTGAAAGACCAAGTTCAGAGGCAGGGCAGGGAGATGTGGAGACAGAGGATGGAGGGTAAGAGTTCTCTGACTTGGTACAAGGGGAAGACCACACCAAAGTGTGAGGTCTTTTATGATGTAGCTTGGGGAGTAGTTTAATATTTAAAGCAAGGACTAAATCTCTGGAGGTCAATAGTAGAACATATAGATGGGCAAACGAAGGAAGCAAGATATGTCAATGTGTATGGGTAGACTAGATGAAACTGTAGATCACCTGGTATTAATGTGTCCAAGGTATGATGAGGAAAGAGAGCGGCTTATAGCAATAGTGCACGGGAGGTAGGCGGGGATCAGTGGGATAGAGTGGCAGAGGGAACATAGATGGGATAATGGAATTTCTTTTAGGTTTGAGTAGGGTACAGGACACCAATAGAAGAATCATTGAAGGGGTTAAAGTATTTTTAGAAAAGGCTTGGGAAAAAAGAGCAGAGAGTTAGGGCCTCATACAAGCCCTGAGGGAGCCAGCCGGAAATTAGGCTTTGAACCGGGTGAAAACCGCGGTTTAGCTCCTCACCTGAAAGAAGAAGAAGAAGAAGAGAGAGAGAGAGAGAGAGAGAGAGAGAGAGAGAGAGAGAGAGGAGAGAGAGAGAGAGAGAGAGAGAGAGAAGAGAGAGAGAGAGAGAGAGAGAGAGAGACTGGGCGTGGTATACGTATTTCCCGCCAAATACAGACTTGTGTCGCGCGCGCTGATTGGTTAGGTGGCACTAAGAAGGGTTGGCCTTCTGTCCCCTTACACGAGGCTAAGATGACGCCCGAAAATGCTTCCTTAGTAATTCTTGGCCCGGTATAACTAAGTCGGTCTTAGGACGCTAAGAGGGTGTAGTTTAGAGCCCCTTCGAAAATGCCCACCCTGTTCTGCAGGCGTCGCGTGTATTCATTCATAGACCACTTTGTTGGGATGTTAGGAATTTTAAGGGGGACTCTTATATTTCCGGGAACACATTATTTTTTTTTTCTCGAAAACTAATAATTTTGTGGGAAACGTTCTTCTATACAAAAGTGTTTAGAATAACGTGGTGTACAATGTATGTGAAAATGAAAAAGGTCGAAGGAAAAAACTTGGTAAAAATTTTGGTAACGCACTTTCAATTTTGGTAACGGTAACGCAGTAACACGGACCGCTCTAAGGAAATTAAAATCGGTAACGCATTGACGGTAATGCACCCCAGATTTTTCGGTAACGCATTGACGGTAATGCACTACCTGTCCGGCGGTAACGCGCCCAGCTGATCTGCCATATACAAACAGACAAGAGATACAGACATATACACAGAGAGAGAGAGAGACACAGATAGAAACAGAGAAAGAGAGAGAGAGAGAGAGAGAGAGAGAGAGAGAGAGAGAGGTGGTTATAAAGACAGACAGGTTAATCAGGAACTTTTTTGTCTCACAGGTGAAACTGGCGACTGGAAGAACAAACTCACGCCGGCGCTGGCAGCCAAGGTGGACGCCTGGACGCAGAAACACATGAAGAATGTCGGGTTGGACTTCAAGTATTCCATCTAAAGTGTAGCCTAGCTTGCCATTAAGTATTTGGGCCATGATAGCACAAGGGTTCCTTCTATACACAATATTCATACTTACAGATGTAGGTAGAAGTCACTCAGGAACTCCTCGCCAGATTCTATTTTTCCACATTATTACGACTTAAGATGCTTTGACGAGAGGAATAGCGTGACAACTCCTGAACTAAATTGGCCAACTCTTTGATTTTTCCTAATATCTACTTATTTTTGGACTGCCATTGAAGCAAGATCTCTATTTTATCTTGTTTTCTGCCTTAGTCCAATCTTCCTACAATGTAGAACAACAATAAAACATTCTGATAAGCCGACCTTTTCCAGCCTTTTTGATCCTAAACACTATTATCATTTAGAAGTCCAGTCTATAAGCAACTCATAGCAACTCACACTCGTGTCAATATGTACTTCAAATAAACCCAAAATATTGTTCTGGGAGCTCCCTATTGGCCATGGGACTTTTGTCTAATTAGTAGCTTAGTTTCCTTGTGGGAGGGAACAACCTAACAAAGTATAATAATCATCAGACTATAAAAGCCAAACTCAAAGCAAATGTTCCAAATAGAGCAATAATATAATCAGTGCAATACAGAGCCACATGAATAACTCTTATCAATACACTATCATCCATATAACCAGAGATAGGCATGATATAAATGGCTCTATGAATAGCTATCTACACACACACATACCTGCAACTATCCCCCTAGCACAGGAACTACCACGTGTAGGTCTCACGGCCTCTTGTAGCTTCCTTATTTTCTTACGTTCTTATGTTAGCAGTGGTGTGTGTGGAGGGTGTGCATGCAGCTCAGCTCACCTGACCTGACCTGGCATCTCGTCTGGGCAAGGCTGGCTTACTCTCTCACTCACTCTCTCTCTGAAGACATATACACGTACTTCGTGTAAAACTTTTTATTTTACACTCTGTACATAAGAACAATATACTTTAATAACAATAGTCATGTTTAGTAATTATGGTAAAAGTAATTATCATACAAGTAACAGTAATAACTAGCTACACTACATAATGAATATCAACAGAGTGGTAATCATCAGACATACTTGGGGAGAAATTATCGGAAAATATAAAGGGTGTGAACCATCACTGTAAATCAAAGAATGGCAACAATTATTAGTGACTCCTATAGACTGCTAAGGGCACGCCAGGCAGCCTCTCCTCGTACAGGCTTCTTAGGTCAACAAATCATCAAATATACAAATGAATATAATTGTGTATCATATATATACTGTAAACCCTTCATTGGAATGAACTCAGTCGTTAGTCAAAAGGGAGCTTTAAAATGAGGCTGGATAAATTCATGGATGGGGATGAAAGGTGGATGTAGGTAGTGTTAAGTAACAGGAACTACCACGTGTAGGTCTCGCGGCCTCTTGTAGCTTCCTTATGTTCTTATGTTACGTTAATTTGTCAGACCCTATGTAACATATTTAGGTGTGAACGGGCAGGACCTATAATGACACATGACCTTTAGTACCTGTGTGTGTTCTACCACTGTGGTGATGACGAGACTCTTTAACAACACTCCTAAAACGTTGAGTGAATATTACAAGTTTCTTTTACGAGACTCTTAACTACACTCCCAGAATGTTGACTGACTATTACAAGTTTCTTTTACGAGACTCTTAACAACACTCCCAGAATGTTGAGTGACTATTACAAGTTTCTTTTCTTATACTTTCATATTAAACACAGTACTGTAATTATACCCTTTAGTTACGTAATACAACCATACAGCGTTGCATTAGCATGCATTCGTTGGTTGCATTCAGAGTATTGTAACAGACTTCAGGGTTTTTTTGTTATTTGTTTTTTTACATTGAAGCCAGGGTTAGTCAGAGGGTTAGTCAGACACCCTCTCCCCCCCCCCCCCCCCCTGGGTCCACTCAATCAAGGGTTTACAGCGTGTATCTGCAGACTATTGGCTTTGAAAATACCACAACAAGCCCTCAATGTAAGCCATTTATATTGCTGTTCAATAGATGTTAAAAAATTACAACCAAAAATGATCTCCCGAGGACACGTTTCATAAATTTTTATCTCGGGAAATATTTTTGGATATAATTCGTGCAACAAAGACAAACGTAAAAAATAGTACAGCCTAAATCACGGACTCGCTGAATGTAAATAAAGACACATTTAATTCCCGCTACCCTAACCTGCACACTACACTGTCTTTTTGTCGTCCTAGACCTTAAGCAACACTGGTCTCGTCCTAAAAACCAACAGTAACACAAACAATCTATGTAATAAAAATAATTTGTGGCTAAAATTTGCAATGCTCCAACAGCTTCATATTATACATAATTCTTCAACAAACAGGCAAGAATATTACAATAGGGTTCAGGATTTCATTATCAGTAATATTAGACATAGCAGTTTGAGCATTACCTTTTGATTAGTAATTCACAGTTATTATATTTTATTAATAGTCATCCTAAATAAGAGTTTATTTGACCACTTTGATTAAAAACTTTGATGTGTGGGTGGGAGTGACACACACGTACATTGCACAATAAAATATTCTGATGCATTTCAGAATCAATAGAGTAAGTAAGTAAGGACAATGACAGAGTAAGTAAGGACAATGACAGAGTAAGTAAGGACAATGACAGTAAGTAAGGACAATGGAGTAAGTAAGGACCATAGAGTAAGTAAGTAAGGACAATAGAGTAAGTAAATAAGGACAGAGTAAGTAAGTAAGGACAACGGAGTAAGTAAGGACAATAGAGTAAGTAAGGACGATAGAGTAAGTAAGGACAATAGAGTAAGTAAGTAAGGACAATAGAGTAAGTAAGTAAGGACAGAGTAAGTAAGTAAGGACAATAGAGTAAGTAAGTAAGGACAGAGTAAGTAAGTAAGGACAATAGAGTAAGTAAGTAAGGACAGAGTAAGTAAGTAAGGACAATAGAGTAAGTAAGTAAGGACAATAGAGTAAGTAAGTAAGGACAGAGTAAGTAAGTAAGGACAATAGAGTAAGTAAGTAAGTAAGGACAATAGAGTAAGTAAGTAAGGACAGAGTAAGTAAGTAAGGACAATAGAGTAAGTAAGGACAATAGAGTAAGTAAGTAAGGACAGAGTAAGTAAGTAAGGACAGAGTAATAGAGAAGTAAGTAAGTAAGGACAATAGTAGTAAGTAAGGACAATAGAGTAAGTAAGTAAGGACAATAGAGTAAGTAAGTAAGGACAATAGAGTAAGTAAGTAAGGACAATAGAGTAAGTAAGGACAATAGAGTAAGTAAGTAAGGACAATAGTAAGTAAGTAAGGACAATAGAGTAAGTAAGTAAGGACAATAGAGTAAGTAAGGACAATAGAGTAAGTAAGTAAGGACAATAGAGTAAGTAAGTAAGGACAATAGAGTAAGTAAGTAAGGACAATAGAGTAAGTAAGTAAGGACAATAGAGTAAGTAAGTAAGGACAATAGAGTAAGTAAGTAAGGACAGAGTAAGTAAGTAAGGACAATAGAGTAAGTAAGTAAGGACAATAGAGTAAGTAAGTAAGGACGATAGAGTAAGTAAGTAAGGACAACAGAGTAAGTAGTAAGTGGTAGTAAGTAGGTAAGTAAAGGTAAGTAGTAAGTAAAGGTTGGTAGTAAGTAAGTGGTAGTACGTAAGTAGTTAAGTAAAGGTAGGTAGTAAGTAGTAAGTAGTAAGTAGGTAAGTAAAGGTAAGTAGTAAGTAGGTAAGTAAAGGTAGGTAGTAAGTAAGTAGGTAAGTAAAGGTTGGAAGTAAGTAGGTAAGTAATAAGTGCAGTAGGTAAGTAAGTAAGTAAGTAGAGTAAGTGAGGACAAACTATAAAACCATTCTGATGTAACTATAGTATTTCAGAATAAATAGCGGATGATAACACAAATTAAAAGCATATTCCTTAATAAATAATATCAGCATTTATCAGACTGTGGCTAGCAAATAAAACCCAGATAACAGCAAGTAATCATGGCACTGTTAGAAGCATTCATAAGTGTCACGCAACCCATGGCATTAACACACAAGACCCACAAGAGTATTTTGATTACCAGTATACATTGTTGATTGCCTTGAACAGGATGCATTCATCGCATTGCCTCTTTGATTGCTACTCACCAATAATTATCTAATGAAAAGAACAGTCATGAAGTGGATGATGAACTTTGATTAGACTGAAAACCACACACCTTTTTGAAACACCTGAGCATGTACCTGTATGCTTTTGATTTACAATGTACAAACTATTTTTGAGTCGTACTTATTATGTCAACACCGTATCCAGCGCACCACCGCCATCACAACCTTAGGTCACTGTGCTACAACACTGACTCCTGCCACGCCTCGGGTCAACAACGGGTCAACTCTGGTCATAACTCAAGTACACTCTGGTCATAACTCAAGCCACTCGGGTCATAACTCAAGCCACTCGGGTCATAACCCAAGCCACTCGGGTCATAACTCAAGCCACTCGGGTCATAACCAAAGAGAACACAAGGAGAAAGGCTTAGCTGATGGGTGGAAGATGAGATTCCTTCCCTTCTTGCCTCCGGAGTCCCCTACCTCCTGTCGCCTCATCCCATACTTCTTAATGTTTTGTTAGTTTCTAGCAAATCAAGACAAAGTTTCCTGGATGGTGAGTGAGTGCTACAATATAATGGCGTGAAGAATATACAGAAATAAAAGGCAAATGGTGCAAATTAAGGCCGAGGTAAACTGCACCCCAAGAGAATCTGCCTGACTCTTCACGGGACCTCGACCACTGCACTTATGTCTCGGCAGTGAAGGCATGGATTCAATTTCACTTTAAAACTTTGCAGCAGCTAAAGAACAAAACAGCAACAACAACAACAACAACAGTTAAGTGACTCCTTCCTCTGAGAAGCTGGACTGGAGGAGAGACTGCTTGCAATCACAACTCATAGCAAATCCCTAATTGCATGATTTCTGTCACAGTAACATTCACCCCGACACAAACGTGAGCCAAGGGAGGGAGCGGAGGGGGGTTTGGGAGGCAATATACTGAGTGTGGGGCTTAAGGCCGTGTCACACGGAGATATTTTCCGGCATCTTTTGGTATTTTGCTAACATTTGATGCCCGTAGTGGTGGCAAAAAATGCAAAAATGCATGTGTCGTCACATGGCGTTTCGGCAACGAGCATCTTCCGGGACCCGCGACCAAAACAAACACAATAGCAGCCAGACGAAATCTTCTTGCACGATCCATAGTGTTTGCTGTGGGTGCAGGTCCCGGACGATGCCATAGGAAGATGCTCGTAGCCGAAACGCTGTGTGCTGACACGTGCACTTTTTGCCACCACTACGGGCATCAAATGGTTGCAAAACACCACAAAAGATGCCGGTAAATATGAGACGTGGGCTTAAAGGGCGGAGGACTGACTGAGAAACAAACAAAACTGCATTGACAGCTGCATATCCCTGCTATGTTTGTGTGGGGGTGGCAGTATGCATTTATATACATACAGATTTTCTTCAGTAACAATATTGATCATATGAAGGACTAAGGATGTAAACCATGGGGAGGAGAGCTATGAACGCGAGCAATGTCCTGGCTACATGCTACTTGGGGTCTGATGTATGGTGTGAATTTGACTTGATTATCATTTTTGAGATGCATTTATGAACACACATTTGGTGCGGACATTACATAGGTGGTGTTACACATGAATACCTGCAATGCTTGACACTATATCATGTACGTATATGGAATGTGTTACAGTGATGACATGCCCTGTGCTGGAAAGACTTTGTCTGGCACTGTATATCCCTTGGTAATATATGTCCCCTGTACTGGCACTGAATGTCCCCTGTACTGGCACTGTATGTCCCTTGTACTGGCACTGTATGTCCCCTGTACTGGCACTGAATGTCCCCTGTACTGGCACTGTATGTCCCCTGTACTGGCACTGTATGTCCCCTGTACTGGCACTGTATGTCCCCTGTACTGGCACTGTATGTCCCCTGTACTGGCACTGTATGTCCCTGGCACTGTATGTCCTTTGGTACTGTATGTCCCCTGTACTGGCACTGTATGTCCCCTTTTACTGGCACTGTATGTCCCCTGTACTGGCACTGTATGTCCTGTACTGGCACTGTATGTCCCCTGTACTGGCACTGTATGTCCCCTGTACTGGCACTGTATGTCCCTGGCACTGTATGTCCTTTGGTACTGTATGTCCCCTGATAATGGCACTGTATGTAACATTTCAGACATCCATGTGAGTGTCTGATCTGTGAGGCAACGATTTGCCTTTATTTTTGATGAAACGACGAGGGAATTTGTGAGAGTTTGAGGATAAAGTGTCTTACAAACTGTCTAATAACATGTCCTGTAGTATGCTTGGGGGAATGTTAACATATCAACTTTACATTCTGGTTTGATTCTTGTAGGTTTAGATTTTGATTTAGATTTTTGATTTGATTTGATTTTTAGATATTCTGTCCATCAAACTGTTGAAGCTCCTGACCATTTAGTCCTGTGGATCACCAATGCATTGTTTTGACACCATATCACAACGTAGTTAAATTCCATGGTTTGAGTATGTATCCCAGGATGACAGGTTAAGGTGGCTAAACACACCTCGCACACACACATATGCACGCGCACACACACAGACGAAAGGAAAAACACTTGCAAAGGATAGGCCATTAGACAAAGGAATATAAAATAATAAGTCAAGATGGTTAGGAGTATGTAAGTATGTGGTGTTGGCAGAAGTAGTGGAGTGGTAGTATAGTAGTAGTAGTAGTAGTAGTAGTAGTAGTAGTAGTAGTAGTAGTAGTAGTAGTAGTAGTAGTAGTGGTAGTAGTGGTGTTGACCAATGACTACTGTACTGTTATTGTGGTAGTGGTGGTAGTGGTAGCAGCGGTGATGGAAGGACAGTAGTGGCTAGTCCAGGAGCCTGCCTGACTAGTATATAGTGTTAGGAATGCTAGAAGGATGCCAGGGAGTCAACAGAAATAGAGGGATTAGATGTGCGTGCATGCTTGCGTGTGCACCCATGTACACACACACGCATGCACGCACACACACACAAACACACACACAAGCACACTCTTTAACAAAATTGCATAGCATTTTACCAACACATACATCACTATCACTTAAAGTAGGTGTTCTTTTCATATACATAAAAAATAAAAAAATTATGAGAAGAAACAAATATCCCTGTGCTTGCCAGTGAACAGGATGGAATCTTCTTACTGCTAAACGTATCAAAATCTTGCCCTGCGTCTAATTTGGCCGTATTATATTATTTTCTGAGTGGGAATAAACTACGGTTGCAGCAAAGTTTCCGTCAAGGAGTCGACCCGCCCACATATATATACATGGGAGGTCACTGCTATAATAAACATAGACCTGTGAATGCTATATCATATGCTACTTTGATTATTTAACACAACTATCAAGATCAAACAAAATATTGGCTAATGCTGCATGGGTTAAAATTAAAATACCTTTCCCTAAATGCATGATGAAACACAGAACATTTTTAACATTTTTTCCCTACAAAGTATCCTCGTCACCTCTGCGTGCATCCCGTGTGAAGGCGCGTCCTGCAGGCTGCCACTACCATACATAGGAGAACACAAGTGTGTGGCTAAACGTACTGCTACAGAAGTATATGGAGAGTAGATACAACATAACAGTATATTGAGAGTCTAATGCTGAAAGAACACCATGAATAACTAACAACAGTATTACTAAATAGACAGAAGTACTGGAATCACTGAAAGCTGAGAAATATTGTAAACACACACATACATACAGACACACACATAGACACTCATACTTGCTAGCCACATCAACTCTGGCGCTCACAAACAAGGCTGTGAAACCACAAACCTAGATGCTATTTATCAAATATACTGTATAATGTTCTATCATAATATTAGCTATGATATAATTCAACACTTGCTATGAAAACTAGACTCTGGAGTATTAGAGATGCGGTTTGTACACACAGTTATTGACATTATTGTCGGGATATTAAGAGCCCGGTAACAACACTGGGGGTGAGGCGGGCCCCTACACCGCCCTGACCCCTGCTTCTTCCCGTCTGCATAGTGGGGGGGCTGGCGGGCTGCAGGGAGGGGGGGGGGGAAGGGGAAGGGAGGGCATAATTCTTCCATAGGTAAAGGGGAGGGTTCATCATTCTTTCATGGGTAGAGAGGAGAGGGGAGAGGAGAGGGGAGGAGGCGTCATTCTTCCATGGGTAGAGGGGAAGGAAGGGGAGAGGGCATCATTCTTCCATAGGTATATAGGGTAGTGGGAAAGATAGAGGGAAAATGAGGCAAATAATATAAAACCTGACATGAATACTAACCTTAATACATGAAATATAATGTTGAGACAGAGGGCAAGGAAGAGGGGAGAACATAAATGAGGTTACACAAGGAGGATATAAAGATTCTGTTTTTATGACATTCTGTGAACCTAATAATGGAGATGTTGGGGCCTCTTGCATGCATGGTGGGGGTGTTGGAGGGGGCAAAATAATGGTGGGGGTGGCATGGGAGGGGGCATTTATGGTGGGGGTGTGGAGGGGGCATAGGGGCTGGTCTCACGTGTGCCTGCGTGTACATGTGTACGTGTAGGAGTGTGCATGTGCATATGTGACTGTGTATGTGTGTATGTGTTGTGTGTGCAAAGAGTGTACGTATATATATATGTGTCTGGTATTATTATGTTTTTTGCATATATCAACTTGGTGCCCCTTGCATTCCTGACCTGGTTCCCATAACAACGAGTGACACACCAATGAATCGTCCCGGGAAAAAACCTTAGTGAACTAGTTAAAACAGACTATGGAGTGGGGGATTAGTTGAGTGGAGTTAGGTAATTAATTAAATATGCTTGGTGTACAAACGCGATTATGCGACGCTAGAGTGAGCTAAAGTAGACTTCTTCTCGGACTACTATTACTGTTTTACATCATTATCATCATCAGACTTTCTCCTGGCTACGGTGATTGCACTCTGGGGGAGGGGGGGAAGGGGGGGGAGTTACTGATGATTATTTAAGAATCATGAATGTGGTTGCAGTCTCGGGGGCGCGGTGTAGTGCTTAAAAATTGAGCTAATCTGACCTTTTTATTTTTATTTTTTAACATTTTATTATATTGAGAAGGGAGTTTAAGGATGGGGGAGGGGGTGAAGGAGGAATGTGGCGGCTGTGGTAGAAGGAGGAAGGAGCATTGACTTCCTAGCTAATGTAGAGCAGGAGGAGGAGCAGGAGGAGGAGGTAAAGGGAGGAATGGTGGTGGTGGTGGTGGTGGTGGTGGTGGTGGGGGGTTGCTGCCACACACAGGCCCGTAATGCTTCTATATAAAAACCCGGCGGTAGTGAGTGAGTGTTTTCGGGAGCTTCTGAAATCTTCCCGACTCTTCACATTTTGATACGTTTTGATTATAATTATTAGTCCACAGCGATCACACCTTGTCATTTCCCCCTCCAGATCTCCTTTTCATGATTGACTTTGTTTTTATTCTCATTTCTTGGTTGACTCGTGGGTTGAGAGAGATTCACGGGTGGGGAAAGTCAGTATTATCATAAGGGAACACATGGTGCGATCTTATCTAGTCCAGCTACGTAGTGGGGATGCCGGGAGGGGCTCACCGCCCCCCCTCATCGCCCACCTCATTACCATCAACGCATGTCTGGAGTTTCCATCACAGGCATACGCTTTCCTGCTCTAACGGTTAAGGTTTCGAGAATTCATTTTTTGCGTAAGTCTTTTCCCCGCCAGCCGTGTCTGTTTCACCTGGCTGGCTGGCTGGCTGGCTGGCTGGCTGGCTGGCTGGCTGGCTGGCTGGCTGGCTGGCTGGCTGGCTGGCTGGCTGGCTGGCTGGCTGGCTGGCTGGCTGGCTGGCTGGCTGGCTGCTGCAGGGCCTGGGGTGATGTGGCTGCCTTATTGGTGCTCCCCGTCCAAAGCTGCCAAGTATTTGTCTTCTATCACCAGGGGGACCAATTTGTGTCTGTGGGGGGAAAGAGATGGCTGTGTTATCTCTCTCTCTCTCTCAGAGAGAGAGCGAGAGAGGATATTGTCTCCGCGATTGTCCCGCCTCCTGACTCTAAGCAGCCGCTTATCAATCAATCTTTGGGGGCATACGCCAGGGGGCGCATCGCCTCGCCCACCCTACGACGCCACTCCCGGGGGTCACCACGCGCGAGTCCCCATGCAGGCTCCTTCCCATACCAAGCAACTCTCGACAAGAAGCATCAACTTGACCCAGCCACGAGCCTTGTGGTCGCCTCCTTGGCCTCCTCACGCCGGATTGTCTCTTACAGATACAACCCGGTGGGAAGGATCGGTTTCAGAGTAACGTGCCACATGACCATATAGCCCAAGCTGGAGCTGACTGACTATGCAGGTAATAGGCCTCGATTCAGTCTCACTGAAAGCATTTAAATGGCCCTCGACATCCTCAGCGAGACTCCTGACATACCTCTCCTTGTCTCTCCCCAGGAGGGTTCTAGCCGCTTATGCCTTGGGCCAACTCTGTGCGATACATTGTGCATGAGCATATCTCAGGCCCTGTATGCTTCAACAAAACTAGGTCAAAACACACACACACACACACGCACACGCACGCGCACGCGCACGCACACGCACACGCACACGCACACACACACACACTCACCTTACGGGTAACAGGAGCAAGAGTGCAACAGGGAACATCATTTTGAGGTAGGGCCACGGAGCAAAGCCCAGGGAGCACATCACCAGCAGCTGTATCACCTGCAGCCCCGTGAACTTGTGGATCTTGCGCTGCGGGACCCTTCTGATGTAGTGGTTGGGGGGGTAGGCGGCCTGGGGGGGGGGAAGAAACACCTCTCAGTCACCTGTTTGGCTGCTCCAAGCTGACCTCATTGACCTTGTACCATTCTTGCCACTTCAATACATCATTTATTCAAATCAATAGGCATTCTTATAGGCATCCTTACTCAAATCAAAATAAATAAATCAAATCAAATCAAAAAGCTATATAATGAGTACAAGTTGAGGGGAGGTTATTGAGAACTTTGCTCTAGGAGCACAGCCCTCACCCATCCCTGCACCCAAGGATACTATAAATAAGAGTATAGTGTCCTTGCCAGCCCCCCACGCACCTGTTCCATGAAGAGCAGGGTGATGCGCTCAAACATCTGGTTGCCGTTGAGTGCGGTGACGGCCATGTAGAGGAAGAGTCCGTCGAGCACGGCGGTGGGGATGTAGGCGAGGGGGTAGGGGAGGAGGAAGATGGAGAGGCCGATGAGGATGTTGGAGAAGAGTCCCGTGAGGCGCGTCTCTCTCACCTTCACGATGCTGAGGCCAGGGAGGGAGAGACATGAATGAGGGGAGAGATGGTGAGGAGAGATGGAGAGAGAATGAGAATGAGAGACAATGAGAGACGGAGAGAGAATGAGAGATGGAGAGACAGAAACAATGGAAAAACATGGGAGAAAAAACTGGTACAAAAAACTTTCAATGTTCAATGGAGGAAGAAACATGAGAAAAATACTGGAACAAGAGAATTTATATGTTCACCAAGTCTTGTGCAAAGGAACCAGAGACTTTCAATCCTCACTTATACATAGGAACAAGAGACTTTCAATCCTCACTTATGCGTAGGAACACTAACTGATGCCTGAAACTTTTTTTAAAGAATGATCATAAATTCTGAATTTCCAATTACTTAGAATACTAAACCAAATACTTAATAGAATTTACAACCCTAGAGCTTAGAATGACAGAATACAAAAGCTCCACCATATCAGAACCTACATTTCATACACGTGTCCCTGCTCCACCCGCTCCTCCACGTCTGCGAGGGAGCGCACGTGGAGTGGCGAGTGAGGGAGGCAGGCGTGCATCCAGGGCAGACAGAAGACTGAGAGGAAGCCATTCATGATGGCCACCACCAGCAGGTCCAGGTGGTAGGCCGGGCCCTTCTTCAACCTGAGGGAAGAGAGGCCAGGATTAAGACTTTTGTAACAAAGCTTTAACCCCTTGAGACCCAGAACGTTATTTCCATTGTAATTTGGGTACCATTAGACAATTTTTAGTGAATATAAGCAATATTTAATAGATATGACCTGTTTATAATCCTTGTCCACTAACTAAATTGGCCTACCCCTTTGTTTTTATTTTATTCTCTTACTGTCTTCTTTATAGGGACTGGCAACTAAGCGGGCTTTGTGTTACCCATTTTTGTTGTGCCCTTGGCCAGAAAAAAAAACTAATTTGGTATATTTAAGCAAATTTTATGGCTAATAACAGACGATTTGATATAGCAAAGGAAAGATCTGGTGTGAAGGGGTTAAATAATGGTATAATTAGTAATGGTACAGTAGTGGAAATATTTAGGCGGGACCCTTTTTCAACCTAAGGGAAGAAAGACGATTTAGTGTTCTTGTGACAACTCTATTAGTAATGGTAGGTAGTACAGGAAAGCCTCGCTTTGACGGATCTCTATAGAACTAATTTCACCTTTAACAATTTTTTTCTGCCAGTCCGGTATATATATATATATATATATATATATATATTTTTTTTTTTTTTTTTTTTTTACATTTGTGCCTATAGCGCCTGTAGGCAGTGGTGACCCAGGACTCGGATGGTAGGCTCTGGAGGTTCACTTGAGGGCTGTGATGGTTGGTCCTCGCCCGTGGTGGTGCAGGCAGGATTCTTATAGTGACGCCTGTGATTAGAGAGGCTCATGCCGCCCCTGTGTCCTCCGATGCACTCGCAATCGAAGGTAGAGTTGATGGGCAGGGCATGTGGGTATTCTTAGGCCACTCGACGATGCAGAAAGGTTTGTGGGTTTCTTCGGGGATCGAACTCGGCTCACCGAGAACGCCAGTCGGAGACGCTAACCACTCCGCTACCGCCTCCCCATATGCGGGGATTTGCCGAATAAGTTTGGTAAATGCAGGTTTGGGTTCGGTTCAGTGTGTTAGTATTGTTCACATTTGCCTGTATGCCTGTAGTATTTGTAATGGCTGCATGTACCTAAGTATTTAAACTTTCATCTAATGTAACGAACAATGTTCATTATACACGGAAATGGTTGGAAATAGCGAACTTTCACCGCATATCATGAACAAAGTTTGTTATATGCGAAAAGTTTGGATTCCTCGGATATAACGGATTTTTTAATATAACACTACCTCCTTCACCCAATTGGTTCGTTAAAGCAAGGGCTTACTGTAGTGCCTATGTTGCTATCATAATCATCATTGTCATGACTTTTTACTTAATATCATCATATTTGACCTGAATCAGTGACCCATGGGAAATAGAAGGACATAGTATACCAGAACAGATACTCACTTATTACATGGGTTATTGACCATGGCCGAGCCTATGTTTTGATCCATGAAGAACAGCATGGAGAGGCAAAAGCCCAGGCCCATGGTGGCAAAGACAGCGGGCAGCGGCAAGGACTGCAGGACCGGCAGCTGGAACAATTGATAGCTGTTGTCATACCTGAAGTGCTCCACTGGGGAGGCGAGGAGGGAAAGGTAGGCATTAGTATGTACTATTTGCACTTTGATAACATGTCCCCTAATGTGCCTATATTGTTTTTGTTTTTTTGCGCTAGTACTTAACCCCTTCACACCCAGATTTTTTCATTAATATATATAAAATGGTCTGTTGTCGAGCCATAAAATTACGAAAAGTAGCTTAATATACCACATTAGCTAGTGGACAAGGATACTAAACAGGTCATATCTATAAAATATTGCTTTTTATATTCACTAAAAATCGTCTAATGGTACCCAAATTATAATGGAAATTACGTTCTGGGCCTCAAGGGGTTAAGTTAACTCCTTGTCTTGTTGCTTTTTTTGTCTGTATGCCTCTGAACGATAATAAAATTATTATTATTATTAGTAGTAGTAGTAGTAGTAGTAGTAGTAGTAGTAGTAGTAGTAGTAGTAGTAGTAGTAGTAGTAGTAGTAGTAGTAGTAGTAGTAGTAGTAGTAGTAGTAGTAGTAGTAGTAGTAGTAGTAGTAGTATGAAGAGGTGGACTACGGTGTGTGTGTGTGTGTGTGTGTGTGTCTGTGTCTGTGTCTGTGTCTGTGTCTGTGTCTGTGTCTGTGTGTGTGTGTGTGTGTGTGTGTGTGTGTGTGTGTGTGTGTGTGTGTGTGTGTCTGTGTCTGTGTGTGTGTGTGTGTGCGTGCGTGTGCGTGTGTGTGTGAGGAGGGGTGCATACTGCTTTTTGGAGGTTAAGACTGAGTGCATAACAGACAAACATGTATTCTAAGAATGACCTGCAACTGACAACTGATAGCTTATACACCTCACATCAATAATAATTACTATGAAATAACAATCATAATCTATTTGCAAGACAGAAATATATGTGTACATTTAACACTGGCAATAAAAGTATATGTAGCTACATTTAACACTGGCAATAGTGACATACATGCTTCAAAATAAAGGTGTGTGTGTGGTAAGGATACTTAATGTGACTATGGTTATTCAGCCTGTTTATGGATGGAGTGGTGAGGGAATGAAGGCAAAGGTCTGGAAGGTTGGTGGAGAGATTAAGATAAACAAGCAATAGAGTAGAGTAAATAGATTGACAAATATCGGTGAATGATCTCTGGAATATTTGTTGTGGGAAAATTGAAAGGTATTCGGGGCAAAAAATTGTAATGGCATTTGAGAAAAGAAAGAGTGAAGTACTAAAGTGTGATGCATGGGAGTGTGAGAGGCTAGTGTTGGAGTGTGTGGGAGAGAGGAGATGTGAGTGTGAGAAAGTTTGCTATGAACTTAAAGCTGAAATTTGTAAACTGCAAAAAACTGTAAACCATTATCTCAAAATGGTTCTTTTCATGAGTTGCTAAAAAAGTTAACAAATTAGAACATTTAAACACAGGCATGCAAACTAATGTAACACACACGATGATATCCAAACAGCAACACACATGTTATTCATATCAATATTCAATAATATAACAAATGAGGAAAAAAGTGAATCCATGATAATTCACGCCGTGCTTCATAATAGGCACACAGATTTTCAGTGAGATAATTAGAGTCAAGATTGGGTGTGAGTCACACACCTTGTGACGGTAACACCGGCTCATCAACACTGACAACTAGTCTGTAGTCTTGTATTAGATATTAGACACATGACTGCACACTCGGTATGCACACAACAGGACTACAATACTTGTGATCTTATAACCCCAATAAAGGGATCTATAACCCCAATAAAGGGATCATTCAAATAATCATCAAAGCTTAACGCAGTCTTAATTTCCAGAGACTACATTAAAACAATTGAGATTTTAATTAATGAAAACCCAATACAATTGATTCTTTTACAAACTTATGCATGACTAAGAAAATATTTATATGAGTATCTGATAATCTGCAAATCATTTCAATTTTGAAATATTGATAGAATAAATAATATGATTATATTTTCAAATTGAAGATTGTGTCAGAACATGTAAACAAGATGATCCGGGGTTTGTTTGGCTCTGTGACCTGCGTCCTGAATGACTAAGAAAAAAAGAAAAAAAGAATTTGGGTTTCACGCGTATGATATAATAGACTGAATGGCTGAGGCAGTGGTGGTGGTGGAGGGTGAGGCGGCAACAGGCAGTCAGTTAACAACTGACTGCCTGCATGACTGACTGGCTGGCAGGCACTTACTGTCATTCTTAACTGAAAGGAGAAAAAACAAAACAAAATAGAACATAGATTCACGGAAGATCAAACTTAAATCCTTCAACATGCCAGAAAAAGACAAAAAAAAACTTGAATATGATAAAAATAAGTATAGGAGAGAAAACCAAAGTGAAAAATTAACTGATAAAATATATATAAAAAAGTTGTTTCCTGGTCCGCAAGCTTAACATGTATGAGTCTTGGCTTTATCCTGGCGTCCTCACAACACCTGCCGCCCACACACAGGTAGAGAGAGGCAGGCGCGTAAAGTAATTGAGAGGCAACAAGCTACTCTAATACGGACATAGTACAGGCAAACTTCCTAGGCTAAAATAAATACTAAGCAAAAACATCTATATAGCCACTGGGCATGCACATCTAAGTGTAGGGATTATCTCTATACTATTGTAATGATACTAATGATACATAAACATAACATAGCATATACATAACTAATGCACATAACATAGATTTCATGCTTGAGGTGAACTAATATGAGCCGTAAGTGCAGTGCATATGTCAATGTTTTTCAGCTGATTTACTTCTATAGCTATTCACGTCTGTACTGCTTTTCATAACATATAAAGTTTACATACACGCACGATATTTCTTTCTGTAAACATATCATATTTCTGCTAATACTTTTAATACCGTCAACAACACTATAGTCGCCACTGCACTAATGTCGCCAGGCGCCATATATTACGAATGTTAGCATCACTACAGACTTGTATGTGCCATTAAAGACAGGTACATAATATTAACTACTGTGCATGCCTCTTTAGTGGCACATACATGTCTGTAGTGATGCTAAAATTCGCAATATAATGCACCTGGCGACATTAGTGCAATGGCGACTATAGTGTTATTGACGGTAAAACTTTTGCAATAATAATATTTTCTAGAACTAAAATGATTTGAAAAACAATATAATGTTGGCTACTTAATAGGGAGTGAACCAGAACTTTCTTGTAGGAATTCTTTGATAATGAAGAACTAAGCTACATTATTATTTATTTATTTATGTATTATTATTATTATTTTTTTAAGTTAAAGCCTACATTGAAGCCTACAGTTTACATAAGGGCGGTAAAGGTGGTAGGGAAGAGAGAGAGAGCTTCCCCCACACAGCTTATAAGGGACACTTACGCTTGACGTCGCGGAATATGTAGGAGCCGATGAAAGACAGCACGATGACGGCGACGGGCAGCGCGTAGTCAGCCAGGGCCTCGCGCTTGTTGGCGTTGAGGTACGGCCTGGGGGGGGGAGGTCAGGTCAGGTTAGTGTAGTAACATGGTGGATCATTGACAACTGTTATTATTATCCTCTTTGATCACTGTTTTGTTTCCCACTGCATGTAGAAGTGTTAGCAAATATATATAATTATATATATATATATATATATATATATATATATATATATATATATAATATATATATATATCTTATATATATTATATATATATATATACTATATATATATATATATATATATATATACTATATATATATATTATATATATATATATATATATATATATATATTATATAATATATATATATATATAATATAGATATATTATATATCATATAAGATCTCTACACTCTATCTCATCTCTATCTCTATCTCATCTTATCTCTACTACTATCTCTATCTCTATCTCATCTCATACATCTCTTCCTCATCCTTATCCCTCTCTCTATCTCCTCTTCCTCCTCCTATCTCTCTCTCTCTCTTCTTCTCTCTTCATATTAGAGGGAAATCTTGACACTCTGGAATGAAGTGGTGTACAAGGAGCTCCACACAAGCATGTATGTATGTACAGGTAAAGATGGGGCCACACGCTAGGCTGCGACGGAGGCGACAATAATGGCGCCTTTCAAAATGATTTGCTACTAAGCGGATATGCCACCGATGAAGTGCTATACAAAGACTTTCACATCAGCAAGCATGTATGGAGCCTTTTAAAATGACTTGCCACTAAGAAGATACCTACAGCAGTATACTTTAGTCTGTTTGTTGTCGTCTTGTTACGTCTACGCATGTGGTATTTACGTTTTGTTGAAGTTGTAGATGAGTGGTAGCAGTATTATAGCAGTTAGCAGTGGTAGCAGTAGTATAATAGCAGTGGTAGCAGTAGTATAATAGCAGTGGTAGCAGTAGTATAATAGCAGTGGTAGCAGTAGTATAATAGCAGTGGTAGCAGTAGTATAATAGCAGTATACTCACGTCTTGTTGAAGTTGTAGAGCATCACGCCCAGCCACAGCGTCCCAAACATGAGCAGGAGGTAGAGGATGGAGTTCTCCCTGGTGCAGATGTCCTCCACTACGGTGAGCGTCACGTTGCTCTCCCCGTCCAACCCATGGGAGTCCGGGTCAGGGTAGTTCATGTAGGTCACAGAGTGGTTCCCCGTGACCGCGTAGGCCGACGGGGAGGTGGGGGAGAGGTAGGAGGCATTGGCATTGGCGTCTTTCTGGCATGATGCACTGTAGTAGTTGGCATTGAAGTCTGTGGGGAGGCATGGCGATGGGATTAGTGATGAGTATGTATCTCTGTTTCTATTTCAATAAAGATATCTCTATTATAATTTCAGTAAAGGTAAAAGTAAAAGTAAATAAAGTCTGAGCAACCTTACTTTTCCTGACAGCAGTAAATTAACTACATGATACAAAGTAAGGAAAGTCTAAGCAACCTTACTTTTCCTGACGGCAGAAAAAGCATCGTTGCAGAAGGCGATGGAGATGAAGAGGGCGAAGATCTCCTCCGTGGATCGCGTGGACCAGCGCATCAGCCGGGACACATCGAAGAGAGCGTACACCACCAGGAAGAAACTATTCCAGAGCCCCACCGCACAGTACATGGCGTGGAAGTCCAGCTTGAAGTCATGACATATGTAGAAGATAACTGCGGGGAGAAATAGAAGTCATCATATATGTAGAAGATAACTGCAGGAGAAATAGAAGTCATCATATATGTAGAAGATAACTGCAGGAGAAATAGAAGTCATCATATATGTAGAAGATAACTGCGGGGAGGAATAGAAGTCATCATATATGTAGAAGATAACTGTGGGGAGGAATAGAAGTCATCATATATGTAGAAGATAACTGTGGGGAGGAATAGAAGTCATCATATATGTAGAAGATAACTGTGGGGAGGAATAGAAGTCATCATATATGTAGAAGATAACTGTGGGGAGGAATAGAAGTCATCATATATGTAGAAGATAACTGCGGGGAGGAATAGAAGTCATCATATATGTAGAAGATAACTGTGGGGAGGAATAGAAGTCATCATATATGTAGAAGATAACTGTGGGGAGGAATAGAAGTCATCATATATGTAGAAGATAACTGTGGGGAGGAATAGAAGTCATCATATATGTAGAAGATAACTGTGGGGAGGAATAGAAGTCATCATATATGTAGAAGATAACTGTGGGGAGGAATAGAAGTCATCATATATGTAGAAGATAACTGCAGGGAGGAATAGAAGTCATCATATATGTAGAAGATAACTGCGGGAGGAATAGAAGTCATCATATATGTAGAAGATAACTGTGGGGAGGAATAGAAGTCATCATATATGTAGAAGATAACTGTGGGGAGGAATAGAAGTCATCATATATGTAGAAGATAACTGCGGGAGGAATAGAAGTCATCATATATGTAGAAGATAACTGCGGGAGGAATAGAAGTCATCATATATGTAGAAGATAACTGCGGGAGAAATAGAAGTCATCATATATGTAGAAGATAACTGCGGGAGGAATAGAAGTCATCATATATTCAAGATAACTACGGGAGAAAGATATGAAGGTTAATGAGTAGAATACACGCCCTTTCGAGTGAATTACTTTTCGAACGGAGGACGATTCGAGCGAATGACTTTGAGCGGAGGACGATTCGGAGGACCCAATTGTGTGTGTGTGTTGTGTGTGTGTGTGTGTGTGTGTGTGTGTGTGTGTGTGTGTGTTACGTATGCGTGCAGGTGTATGTGTGTGTGTACTTGCGTGTGTGTGTGTGTGTTGCGTGCAGAGGAAGCTACATGAGGCCGTGAGACCTAGGGAAGGGGTGGTGGTGGAAGGGGATAACACCTGGGGCATCTGGGAAACCTGCCCTGACCTCACTCCCCTCTACCTGGAATATCCTGACGGTAGTAGTTATAGAAACAGGACGCCTACCGTAGATAACAGTGAAGTCGCCACCTACAGTGAAGTCGCCAGGCGCCAAATATTACGAATTATAGCATTACTATTGATTTTTATGTGCCACTGAAGATGTTACACAGTAGTTTATATCATGACTGTATAATCTACCCTGTTTCAGCGTTGTTTTATGCTTTGTATCTGCAAATATAACTGTTGCGCATTTTGCTTCTCACGTTTTTCTTCGCGCGATGACAGACAGTAAACAATAGCCAGGCGACAGGACACAAGACTTGCCAGATCTTTCAAACTTGAATAGAATTTATTTTCACGTTGGCAGAGAATTTTTTATATATCCAAGCATCTTCCGCAGCTAATATATATATAGAGACTTGTTTTACTTTACCTCTAATTTACCTGAATTCTCCAGAGTGGCGACTCAACTGTTGGGTTAAAATACCAACTGGCGACTTTACTGTAGTAGGTATAGTGAGGTCGCCACTCGGTTTTATTTTTGTAATTTGTTCATTTATAGCCCTAATATGACACAGATGAAGACACAAAATGACACAGGCTTTCCAGATAGACCCTTCTAACTTTCCTGAAATCATGGATGTAGAAATGTAAGTATTAACGCCACCACACGTCTGTAAATAACAAAGAAACGTAGAACTGCCGACTTCACTGTTATCTACGGTAGCTGTTACGCCTTTGTGTGTGTGCGTGTGTGTTTGTGTGAACATTGATTAAAATAAAAAGTGAGTGCATTATAACGTAAAACGCAGAGGCAGCTGCAGCATCCTCCTCACTCACAGACATCCTGAGAACAACAGTTGCTGAAGTCTGGACAGGAAACATTTAGGAAACATTGTTTCTAACCTTTGGAAACAGTTGGGAAACATAGTTTCCAAACAAAGTTTCCATCAATACTAGGGCAGTGAGAAGCGGAGCAAGGTTTGCGGGGCGGGGATCCCCCCACACACATGTAAACAAAAACGTATTTCCGACAAAAACGAGTGCCAGATTCATTCAATACACATCAAAACTATTCAGGAAAACTAAGTTCGAAATCGTTGAAAGTCCACTACCGAAATTTTACCAAAAATGTATTCGCTCGAATGGTCCTCCGCTCGAATCGTCTAGACACCGTAGTGACAGGTGTGGTGTATGTGGTAAAGCGAGAGAGGCTAAGAGTGAGGTGTAGCCCCCAGTGTGTGTGTCTGACCTAGAGAGCGAACACGCAGTTCTCGTCCACTGTAACGGCGTCAGCCCACGTACCGGGGCCACAGTGGTCCAAAGAAGCTAATCTCGGGCACGCGGGACTCGAACCTAGGATCAGCGCATCAAGGTATACCTTGGGTACGTCTCTGTAGTATTCAGCGGGAGACACTTAGCGAAAACACGTCAAAATATTCCATTTACCGGCATCAAACTATGTCGTCATATATTTCAGGGAGAATATTACGCTGAAAGGCTAATATGGCGGCAATGTATTATCGTCCAGCCTATATTTATCACTAACAATAGATTTAGTATCACTAATATGCCTTAAATAAGGTACTCAAGGGTAAATATCACCTTATTTCCCATTAAATAAGTATATATATCTTGGGTAAACAACAAACATGGCGGCCCAGTTGGTTCCTGAACGCTGATTGGCTGTCAATGTAGCGAGGCCTCTGATTGGCCCTTGGAAATCCAGGCTCGCCGCTAGGTTACGAGGTGTCAATTACGCATTTTAAAACGAATAATCACTTTTTTATTCGTGCACCGATATAGGATTGCATAGCCTTATTGAAAACCCCAGTTTCTTTTTATGACATTCCATAAAAAGTCTGAGTTTAAGGCCTTCGTAAAAGAAATATGACTCAATCAGTTAGTAACACCGTAAATTTTACCGATATTTTGTTGATAATTCTATTTTTACACTAAGTAAACGGGGATTTTTGTGTGTTTTAATATATTTTAATATTTCCGCATCGTTTTATGTATTAATCACGCGCCTGGTAGCTGTATTTTGTTTCTTTGCCTTAGGGGCTTTTTGTTTACACTTTCACTTCTACCTTATTCTTCCTTCTAAATGAGCGGTGAGATTTTTTGTGTGTGATTAGCTGTGTCTACGGTAGCAGTGTGTTTGTGTGTGTCTATATGATGTGCTGTTCACGTGTTTACTAAAGGAATACATCTTACTCAGTGGTTGAAAGGGTCAAATTATCGAAAAAACAAAACTATGTTTTGCTTCTTGGTTTCAACACTGAACTAGGATCTGTTACTGTCTATAAGATACACACATCATATAGTATTTGCCCATATTTTTTCACGAATTATAGAGTCTTCGGTAAAAAGTCGATCTGTGATGTGGTAAATTTAAGATTTTTTCGGGCATATTTTGATACCCAATATTTCATTAATTCTTCGTTATTTCAGTTTTTTAAGGCATATTGTGTCCTATTTAACTTTATTTTACTTTATCCGTGTTGATTTATTCATTATTTGAAGTATTTGATGTGTTTTGGTTTAGTAAGGGAAAGTGGGCTGGGCTGCCGACCGGCAAGCCGCCGCCTGTGACGTCACGGCTGTGTGACGTCACAGCGTGTTTACATGTTGGGGTCGCGGGGGGTGTTCACTAGCCTTAAAACACGGGATAACTGGCTGTATGCAAGGCTGAGCAATGGTAAATAGGGAGAATATCAATGCAAAACCCGAAAATAGGCTCAAATAGGTGGAATAATGGCTGTTATAGCTATATAGAGAGAGGAATGATGATTTCTCAGTCTCTCCGACGTCCATTATTTGGTGTCAAGTAGGTCATGGGTGTGTTATGCGGGGTTCACACTTCCCGTATTTGCTACGTCCGTCTTGCCAACGTGACGTCACCGTGACGTCACTTCCTGCGTGTGTGACCTTGAAAGACGTGCGTCTCGAGGCAAAAGAATTAAGGCCAGTTCCCATCAGCCCGCTTGTACGGCCGTCTTACAACAACACCGCTCAACAATGACGTCACCATCATCACCGCTTGAGTGGTATTTGTGGTAACTGGGCGCAGTTGGCAACTCCGCTCAAGCGGACACCGCCGAGCGGGAGAGATTACTTTAATTTAACTTTGTACGGCGGCCGTACAGCGGTACGGCGGTGCGGTAGACTTTGTTGTGACGTCATTGTGACGTCTTTGTTGTTGTATGGCGGCCGTACAAGCGGGAAGGTGGGAACCGGGCTTTAGAGCCTCCAGATCTTTTGGCGGGCTGCGTGAGCGGTGGTGCCACAATTTGTAGAACATTATACGTAACTAAGTTTTGCAATATCAAAATAATGCTTTTTCCAAGGTCTGATTTAAAATATATTTATTATCAGTGATTCTGGAAGATAATATTAGTAATGGAAGACATACATGATGTGAAAATATTGCGCCCCGCTGCTTTTAGATCGGAACAGCGGCACCGCTGCTTGAATGTAAGCTCGACCACCACCACTACCTCTTGTGTATTTTAATGCGTTATTTCTCGTGTTCTCTAGTTGAACTAGTTCTAACCCTCTCACGTGCCCCTCTAGTAGCTACTATATACCATCCTTCCTACAGCATCACGCTACGCCACCAACAGGCCGTGTAATGGGTAGTAATTATTAGTGACTTGAAAAATAGCGCCACGACTGCGATATGTGGAAAAATTTGTGGACCCCGCTATACAGATTCCATTTGTAACCTTTGCAATAGACTGTTGTCAGGGGATTGTAGCGCTATATAGATAGGCCAGGGAGTGAAGGGGGATATAGTGAAGGGAGTAATAGGTGTGTCATGGGGTACAAAAGGGAGGAAGTAAGGAAAGCAAGGTTTTATACTGCAATGTTTTCTGATAAGAGCGAGCGGGAGTGATCGACCAATGAGACGAGGTAACGTCATCGTGACGTCACGGTGACGTCACGATAACAAGACGGACGTAGCAAATACGTGAAGTGTGAACCAGGCCATAGTGTCCCGGGAACTAGGCCTACCCCGTGTTTAGGCCGATGCCAGTATATTAGAGGGGGGGGCGCCTATATGTGAGTTTGTGTGTGGAAAGGGAAGGGTCTATGTGTGTGTGTGTGTGTGAGGGGGGTGTCTGTGAGGGGGGGGGTCTGTGTGAGGGGGGGTCTGTGTGTGTGTGTGTGAGGGGGGTCTGTGTGTGTGTGTGTGTGTGTGTGTGAGGGGGTCTGTGTGTGTGTTTGAAGGGGTATGTGTGTGTTTGTGTGTGTGTGAAGGGGTATGTGTGTGTTTGTGTGAAGGGGTATGTGTGTGTTTGTGTGTTTATAGGGAAGGGTATGTGTGTATGTGCGTGTGTGAGAGGGGGGTCTGTATGTGTGTGTGAAGGAGTATGTGTGTGTTTGTGTGTGTATAAGCAGAGGTGGGCATCGCAATTTTTTTTTCCAATTCCGCAATCGCAATTCCGCAATTCCGACCTGCACCAGTCCGCAATCGCAATTCCGCAATTTTCTTCAGATATTCCGCAAACTAATTTCAACACCAACAATTAAAACAAAACTCCTACAATTAAAACAAAAAATGTCTAAACTCTTTATTAGTGTTTAATACTTCTGTATTCCTATTCTGTTTCTGTCTATACTTGTTACTTGTCCTTTACAATTAAGTCTGTCTCTTTTAGTGTTTTTCTTTACTTTTACACTTCACAGTCTACTGGCTAGTAATCACTAATCTAAGTAATCTATTAATCTTCCTCTTCCTCCTCCTCCTCCTCCTCCCACTTCTTCTGGTTCAGCATGTGGAGGTTGGCAACTAATCACACACACGGCCAGCGTACACGCTCTCAATCCCAAGTTCCAGCACGCACTGACTGAGTGACTGTGCTACACTTGGCAGTGTCGTCTCCACAATATTTGGTGGGAACTTATGTTCTTGCGGGCACTTGCCACTTTGAAGGTGGTGACCGTCACAATTATTGCGATTGCGTTTCAAAATTTTGGCGGTCCGCAACCCGCAATTCTGCCTTTTTTTCAGGCATCCGTAATTGCGCAATTCCGCAACCGAATTACCCATTCCGCAAGTTATTGCGATTGCGTTTCAAAATTTTGGCGGTCCGCAATTCGCAATTCCGCAATTTTTTCAGGTATCCGTAATTGCGCAATTCCACAACCGAATTACCATTCCGCAAGTTGCGGAATTGTGGACTAAAATTGCAGAATGCCCACCTTTGTGTATAGGGAAGGGTATGTGTGTGTCTGTGTGTGTGAGGGGGTCTGTGTGTGTATAGGGAAGGGTATGTGTGTGTCTGTGTGTGTGAGGGGGTCTGTGTGTGTATAGGGAAGGGTATGTCTGTGTCTGTGTGTGTGAGGGGGTCTGTGTGTGTATAGGGAAGGGTATGTGTGTGTGTGTGTGAGGGGGTCTGTGTGTATAGGAAAGGGTCTGTGTGTGTGTGTGGGTTACAGAGATACCCTTACAAATAATATCATGCATTCTGCGTCATCAAGAAGAATAAGCTATTTAAATGTGATGAATCCCAACTTAACAGTGGGATATTTGTGTATTGAAAAGCATAACACCAGCGCCTTAAGGCTGAGTCACACTATACCTGCACGTCAACGCTCCGTAACCTGACCGCCACCGGCACGTCACCGCCATGTGTATTCACACTGCAACGTCAGGTCTCCGGCAGTACGGTCGCAGTACACTCCTGTTCTTGTAACAGGAAAGATCCATTTCGCTATTGCTCGCTAACTGATAGCTCGCTGATGCTACATTAACTATGTTACACGGTAACAGCGATGGAGTTGTGCTGAAACAGCTGATTATGTATTGATTTTTACATTTACATTAAATGTTACATAGTTACATTATGAATTCATTTGTCAAATGTTTCATGTAGCCTAAATACTTTTACTTTATAATATCAAACGATTCAACTGTATTGACTAAAGTAAATATAACATCAAGTTCCTGATTGTTGTAATGTATTCCCTATTTTCAGCCCAGATGATATCCTTCCCGTTGTTGCTGTAATCTCTGTGGGACATGGCGTAAAGACACTCATGGCTCGGCACCAGTGAAAGTAATGTATCTTCATCCGTAGTAGTGCACGATACGAGAGCTGGATCTCAACTGAGGCAACCGGTTTGTGCCAGTGTGTAGCAGAACCATGTTCACACTATCCAACACAGACACGCTCAGCACCGCACTGTAACCTGCACGGACCACCAAAATATTCTCGCCGAGAATCCTGACCGGCAACTGGCGGTGACGGTCCGTGGTGGTCAGGTGGCGGTCCGCACTAGTGTGAATACAACAATGGTTTATCATTGAAGAATATTTTGCCGGTCCGATCCGGTCGGTCCGTTACGTATAGTGTGAATCAGCCTTTACATAGAATAGCTTGTACATGCTTCAGTGTGTCAGCTCACTCTTGAGCTATAGAGGCAGGCAGGGGGAATAGCAGGGGAGGGCACGGCGGATTGCATTAACCCCTTGAGGCCCAGAAAGTAATTTCCATTGTAATTTGGGTACCATTAGATGATTTTTAGTGACCATAAGCAATGTTTTATAGCTATGATCTGTTTAGTATCCTTGTCAACTAGTTAATTTGGTATGATATTTGATGTTTGATGTTTGAATAATTTCGTCGTATCGACGCAGCTGAGATGGATCTCCACTGTAACCAGACAGCTCTCTCACAAACTACCCCTAGAGAGCTGTCTGCTAGTGCTTATAGTGTTGACCGAAGCCAGCACCCCGGGAGGCGGGTTACAAGCCCCCGGCTAACACCCGGTACCCAATCACTGCTGGGTGGACAGGGGCTTGGGTTTTAAGGAAACAGCCCAACTGTTTCCGCTCCGCCCGGGGATCGAACCCGGGACTTCTCGGTTGTGAATCGAGCATGCTTCCCCTACACCATGGAGTACCCATATATATTCAGTGACTTCGTAATTTTATGGCTAACAGACGATTTTGTATAGGTAGGGAAGGATCTCGGCGTGAAGGGGTTAATGTACACTAAGCTCAGAGTTGAACTTGACTACTAGAGTTACGAAATGACACCAGGTATATACGAAAAAACTCAAAATCTGTGTACGAAACAACTAACAAAACCTGGGTACGAAACAACTTGTGTACGAAACTCCCTGTAACCCCCCCCACACACACACACACAGACCCCCACGCACGCACACACACGCCCCCCCCCCCCACACACTCACATATAGACGCCCCCCCCTCTAATATACTGGCATAGAGCTAGAATATACTGACATAGGCCTAAACACGGGGTAGGCCTTGTTCCTGGGACACTAACAGACATATATGACCTACATAACACCAAATACTGGACGTAAAAAATCATCCTTCCTCCCTCTCTGCAGCCATCACAGCCTATTTGAGCCTATTTTCGGCAATGTATTATCGTTCCACCTATATTTATCACTTAACAATACTCTTATCATCATTAATATGCCAAAAATAAGGTATTTTAGGGTAAATTTCACCTTATTTACTCTTAAATACGTCTGTATATCTGGTTTAATAAGTAAACACGGCCGCCCAGTGGTTCCTGAACGCTGATTGGCTGACAGCGTAGCCAGGCCCCTGATTGGCTCGTCGGAATTCTGAGGTTAGGAGTTGCCGATTACGTATGTAAAACGAATACTCGCTTTTTTATTCGTGCACTGATATAGGATTGCATTGCCTTGTTCAAAACACCAGCTCTTTTTAGGAATTTTCATATAAAAGTCTCCGATATTTAACCCATTCACTGCGGCTGGTACAAATACGGTCTCTCAGCTATTTAAGGGTTCACTGCGGCTGGTACATATATGGTTTCTGTATTTAAACTGCGCCCTTAATGATATTATGGGTAAATATTCGTTTTGATAGGCTTGTATGGCAACATGTCAAGTGTTGCGATATAATATAATCTCTTTTTCTGCTTGCGTGAGTTAGTGTGACTCAAGGTCAAGCGGTACAGTACGACGTGTTGACGCTGCCGCGCCCTCTACTTCAATGGCGAGGCTAAAAATATAAGATATTCAATATATTCTTGATGGATATAAAACAGAAGTATGAATGAATGCATGAATGAAGCATTTATGTACCAAAATAAGCTGTATTATGTTGAGTAGTAAGTAGTTTCATTGTGCGTCTGGCAGCACGGTCACGGCCCTGTTGCTGCACTTTGACGCAACTCTTCACTTAGCTGGTAGCCTCCACCAAGACGAAACATAGATTTTCTGGTATGGAATGAGCATCCTATTCATTTAGGCACTTTAAAATATGATCAGTAATTATTGTATATTTTAATTAAACCTGCCGCTCAGGGGGGTAGGCCTATGAATTTGATATCCGCAGTGAAGGGGTTAAGGCCTACGCAAAAGAAATATGATGCAATATGTTTAGTAACCCGTACATTTTAGCGTATTTTGTTGATAATTCTTTTTTTGCACTAAATATAAGGGAATTTTTGTGTGTTATAATATATTTCGATATTTCCGCAGTTTTACGTATAAATCACGAGCTTGATGGATGTATTTAGTTTTTTTATTTTAAGGGGTATTTTTGTTTATAATATTACGTCATCCTTGTTCCTCCTTCTAAATGAGCTGTGAGGTTATTTGTATTTATCTAGTTGTAACATACAGGAAAAGAGCTATGCACACACAGCTATGTGTGATTAGCTGTGCCTACAGGCGCAGTGTGTTTGTGTGTGTTTATGTGACGTGTTTTTTACGTTTTTAGTGAAGGAATACATTTGACTCAGTGGTTGAAAGGATCAAATTAACGAAAAAACAAAACATGTATTGCTCCATGGTTTCATGACTAAACTAGGATCTTTTACTGTTTATAAGATACACACATCATATAGTATTTGCCCATATTTTTTCACGAATTATAGAGTCTTCGGTAAAAAGTCGATCTGTGATGTGGTAAATTTGAGGTTTTCGGGCATATTTTGATACCTTAATATTTCATTAATTATTCGTTATTTCATTGTTTTATTAGGCTTATTGTGTCCTATTTAACTATATTTTACTTTATCCGTGTTGATTTATTAATTATTTGATATATTTGATGTGTTTTGGTTTAGTAAGGGAAAGGGGGCTGGGTTGCCGGCCGGCAAGCCGCCGCCTGTGACGTCACGGCTGTGTGACGTCACAGCGTGTTTACATGTTGGGGCCGCGGGGGTGCTCACTAGCCGTAAAACACGGGATAACTGGCTGTATGCAAGGCTGAGCAATGGTAAATAGGGAGAATATCAATGCACAAACCCGAAAATAGGCTCAAATAGGTGGAATATTGGCTGTTATAGCTATATATAGAGAGGAATGATGATTTCTCAGTCTCTCCGACGTCCATTGTTTGGTGTTAAATAGGTCATGGGTGTGTTAGTGTCCCGGGAACAAGGCCTACCCCGTGTTTAGGCCTATGCCAGAATATTAGAGGGGAGGGGGGGCCAATATGTGAGTTCGTGTGTGGAAAGGGAAGGGTCTGTGTGTGTGGAAAGGGAAGGGTCTGTGTGTGTGGAAAGGGAAGGGTCTGTGTGTGTGTGAGGGGGGGTCTGGTGTGTGTGTGTGTGAGGGGGGGTCTGTGTGTGTGTGTGTGTGTGTGTGTGTGAAGGGGTATGTGTGTGTTTGTGTGTGTATAGGGAAGGGTATGTGTGTGTGTGTGTGTGTGTGTGTATAGGGAAGGGTATGTGTGTGTGTGTGTGTGTGTGTGTGTGTGTGTGTGTGTGTGTGTGTGTGTGTGTGTGTGTGTGTGTGTGTGTGTGTGTGTGTGTGTGAGGGGGGGTCTGTGTGTGTGTGTGTGTGTGTGTGTGAGGGGGTCTGTGTGTATAGGAAAGGGTCTGTGTGTGTGTGGGTTACAGAGATACCCTTACATCCTGACATCCGATACATCTTAACCCTGACATCATGGTTTCTGCGTCATTAAGAAGAATAAGCTATTCAAATGTGATGAACCCCAACTTAACAGTGGGATATTTGTGTATTGAAAAGCATAACACCAGCGCCCTAAGGCTGAGTCACACTATACCTGCACGAGAGCACGTCAACGGACCGTAACCTTACCGCCACGTCACCGGCATGTGTATTCACATACCATTAGGCGCTTTTAATAGGTATAAGCAATATTGTATAGATATAACCTATTTAGTATCCTTGTCCACTAGCTAATTTGATATATTAAGTCAGTTTTCGTAATTTTATGGCTAACAACAGACAATTTTATACATATAGCAAAGGAAAGATCTGGGCGTGAAGGTGCTAAAAAAGTGTCTTAACGTGCAAACAACTCTTGTACAATACAATACTTACTTTTGATGTATATAGCGAGCGGCGCGGTGGTGAGCTGAATGAGGAGAGGCTGACCCGAGAACACGCCCCAGAACACCCCCCGATGACCTGACCTATGATGACCTTCTTGACATCTGTGGACAAGGTTAGAAAGTTAGCACAGGGCATGGAAGCTAGAGGCAGATATACAATGATAGACTTAACCCCTTGAGACCCAGAACGTAATTTCCATAGTAATTTGGGTATCATTAGACAATTTTTAGTGAATATAAGCAATATTATATAGATATGACCTGTTTAGTATCCTTGTCCACTAACTAATTTAATATATTGAGTTACTTTTTGTAATTTAATGGCTAATAACAGACCATTTTATATAGCAAAAGAAAGATCTGGGCGTGAAGGGGTTAATCAGGAGTTCTGGATATTATGATGAAGTACTGTTTTGAGCTGCAATGATAAGCTCGGGTCCCACTATGAGGTTACGGGGCACGTCAACCCGCATTATGCTGACGCGGGTTGATGAGGTAATAACATGACTTGACGTGGTCCTGACTTTTATGGTAACGCGGGCTGACGTGGCGTGATTTTTGAAAATGTCAAAATATTGTTGCGTCAGCCCACGTCAGTTACCCTGGACAAGTGACGTGGATCTGTCTTTGTCTAACGTGGCTGACGAGGCATTAACGGCGCTGGCGTGGCGATCAGGCCGACGTGAATGGACGAGAAAAAATTCCCGCGTCAACCAGCGTCAGGCCAATTTCTCTACCGTGGGTTGACGTGGTCCCGTAACCTCACAGTGCGACCCGGGCTGTAGAATATTGAAATTGAATAGTTGTCAGGTATAAATACTTCTTTTCTAGCACTTCAAAGCACCTCTCTCTCTCTCTGTTTGTCTGTCTCTGTCTGTCTCTCACTGTCTGTCTCTCCCTGTCTGTCTCTCCCTGTCTGTCTCTCACTGTCTGTCTCTCTCTCTGTCTGTCTCTCTCTCTGTGTGTCTGTCTCTCTCTCTGTGTGTGTGTGTGTCTTTCTCTCTGTGTCTGTATGTCTGTGTGTGTGTCTCTCTCTCTCTCTCTCTGTGTGCCTGTCTGTCTATGTCTCTGTGTGTATATCTCTCTCCCCCCCTCTCACCTATCCTGCCCTCGGTGTTGTGGTCGTTCAACACCCCGAAGGCTATGGCGGGGAGGATGCAGGCGAAGTAGAGGAAGAAGGTTGTGGAGATGACCTTCTGAATGGTCTTGTGTCCCACCACGCCGTCCTTGTAGTCAGAGAGGTAGTGGGGCATCCGTCTCTGCAGGTCCTCCCGCAGACCCCGGGCGAAGGTACACCGCTGCTTCTGATGGGGGGGAGGGAGAAAGGGGGTTAGATTGTCCCGTGGTGGGTGAGAATTTAAGGTAGTTTTGAAGTCAATTGATTGTAGTGATGTTGTGTGCATGTATTTATCTGGGGGGTTTTACAGGGCCTGAGCTACACTTGTATGGTGTTAGTTTGTCCCAAGGATAGAATATAGAGGGTATGTATTATCCTTGGTTCTTCTAGTGGTGGGTGGGAATTTGAAGGGTTTAAGAGTATTGATGTGTATGTATAAGTATTTATATATGTGTGTATAAGAGTATTGATGGTGTGTGTGTGTGTGTGTGTGTGTGTGTGTGTGTGTGTGTGTGTGTGTGTGTATGTGTGTGCGTGTGCGTGTGCGTGTGTGTGTATTCATCTAGTTGTATTTTACAGCGCCAGAGCAACGCTCGTATGGCCCCGTCTCCATATCAACTTTTTTTTTTATCATTCATCCTTAGTGGTTAGTGTAGGCTGAAGCCACCACCCCGGGAGGGGGGTCACAAACCCCCGGCTGACACCCGGTACCCATTTACTGCTGGGTGGACAGGGGCTGGGGTATTAAGGAAACAGCCCATAAACCCCATATGTTTCCGCTCCGCCCGGGGATCGAACCCGGAACTTCTCAGTTGTGAACCGAGCGTGCTAACCACTACACTACGGAGTACCCTTTACACTACGGAGTACCCTTCGGTGTGTGTGTGTGTGTGTGTGTGTGTGTGTGTGCAGGGGGGGAGGACGTGTATGTTTTTGTCCCGTGGTAGGTGGAAATTTGAGGGATTTTTTAAGATGGTTGATTGTAGTGATGTGTGTGTGTATTTATCTAGTATTATTTTACAGGGCCTGAGCTACACTTGTAGCTCCCCCGTCTCCATATCTACATTTTAATTTGCTTCCTTAGTGG
>JACEEZ010015473.1:0-25000 GCA_016584305.1 Chionoecetes opilio | reverse complement strand
AGTTATGTAATACTGAAAAATATACACTAGAATAGATAGATCATCCACTTCTTGCAGTCAAAGGTGCCAGACTTTACATTTTTGCCCAGCGCTCTTCAAAATATTGGGAACTCAAGTGCAAGTGCTGATTATTTTATTATTCCTGTGATTTGCTGTCTTGAAGTGTATGACTTCAGTGTTCCAGTACTACCTTGGTGGGCTCAGGAAACTCAAAACAGAGGGTGACCGATTACTGTAGACCAGATGCCAAGAAAATTATTAACCATATTTATTACATCATTAATTTGAAGAAGAAAAAAAACTACACAGTTTATATATAAAAACAATATATTAATATGTTATCTATAGATATCATAACATTTATATAAGATTGAATTTTTAGAAATTCAGTCTTCATGAATTTGGATTTACGAGCCACCAACCAGTAAAAAAAAGTACATGGTACAGAGGCACTCGCACATTTCTTTTAAGAGAATTTCCAGCTTCCTATAAACCCATGAATGATCTGTGTAATAACTAACATGATTAGTCTTTCGTAGAAATTATCTGAACCACGTGAAATAAACGCCAAACCTACCACTAAATACTTCCTAGGAAAGCTCAAAAAAACTCTGGACAAATTCTAATCAATGCTGCTCTACTTCCTTCCCCTCACAGATATTGTACAATCATACAGGGTTCCCATTATTCTGACTTACTTCACCCTCCACACAATTCTTTATTAAACATCTGAATTTCATAAGAAAATAAGGAAGCTACAAGAAGCCGTGAGACCTACACGTGATTTTTTTAAATGTAAATTTAATTACCATGAACTATAAAACTCACATTCTGAAACTTTACATTCAAAATTTGAACTAACGTTTATATATTTGAGTTGAAACCCACTACCATCAAACTGTACCATAAGCTCCAATAAACCATTCATCCACTCGGCTGGATATTCACTGCTGTGCGTGTGTGTGTGTGTGTGTGTGTGAATCCCTCCAAGTCTGGGCTCGGCTGACATCCAACAGACCTGAAAGATAAACAAAAAAATTTATCAAGAAAAGCCCCGCAAACAAAGGACTCAAAACATGACTTAACTATGAACCAATTCCTGACACTAGCAAAATACAGAAGTAACTATGTACAATTATAAGCTGCCTTTAAACCTACAGCTTCACCTTAAAGGCTGGTTCACACTGAGGTTTTTTCGGCATTTTTTGTCGACAGAGAAGTCAGTCTCTTGCGGGCTAGTGCGGAGATTACGTTCACACACAATTAGTTTCGGCCGACAAATCTTCTTCTTGTGACCTTTTCTGCTTAATATCGCCAAAGACACTACGTCTTTGGTATCGCTTTGTATGTCAAGCTCGTGCTGACGACCAGGGTCGTGCCTGACTTCCCGTGCCTGGTCAGGGGTCACGTCGCACTATAGGGGCTAGGGGCTGGCTTGTGTGTATTTGGCATGCGAAAGATAAGTTTTTGCACACTTTATTATGAAGTAGTATTGATATTCATTTTTTCCTTGATATCATCTACTAAATCAAACCCCACGTCTAACCTAACATAATCTGATTTAAACTAACAACCGTTTATGGCTAGCTAAAATGGAAAATTTTCGGTATTATATATATCGCCATTGTCATGGGGAATTGGGATTCAAATTAAGGATGAAAAGATCTGCACGATGATGTAAGTTAAATTTGTTAGTTTTTAGTGCCCAATACTGAAATTATACCAATAATTGGGGAAGTGGGTGGTGCTGGCTTCTGCGTTTATTTGAATTTGGCGCGCGAAATTCTCGGCAAGTCGGTCGATAAAAGACTGAGTGAGCGGAGTGTTATTTTTTTTTAAAACCTATTGCGATCATGATACCAGACCCAGACCCCAGACCCCAGACCCAGCCCCAGCCTCAGACCCAGACCCAGACACCCTTCTCTGTCCACAAAATGCCGAAAAAACCTCAGTGTGAACCCTTAAGAGTCAGAATCCCTCCATTAAACTTGATAACTCATTTCATAACTGTTATTTTTTTTAACTTTTCCCCCATTAAACATACAGAAGTCTCATCATAAGAACATAAGGAAGCTACAAGAGGCTGTGAGACCTACACGTGGTAGTTCCTGTTACTTAACACTACCTACATCCACCTTTCATCCCCATCCATAACACTGTCCAGCCTCCTTTTAAAATGAGTTAAAAAATAATTATGATTACTTGCAGATGCACAACACAAGGAATAAACCAAGTATGTCTAGTAATTGAAATCTGTATGATATCTGTTCCCTCCATGTCATTCATTGTTTAAGTAATGGAAATGTTGATAAGCTCCTGTTTTAGCTATTAAGTAAACAGAATAAAATACTCCATCCTCTACCTCATAGTTGATATGCTGCCTAAGTTACCTCATTTTTCAGCTATTAAGTAAACATAACAATACTCTACTCTCTTGGGGAGGCGGTAGCAGAGTGGTTAGCGTCTCAGAGTGGCGTTCTCGGTGACCCGAGTTCGATCCCGAGCGAGACATATAAATCAACTTAAAATCTTTCTGCACCGTCGAGTGGCCTAAGAACACCCACATCAATCAATCAATCATTGGGGGCATACGCCGGGGGGCGCGTCGCCTCGCCCACCCTACGACGCCACTCCCGGAGGTCACCACGCACGAGTTCCCATGCAGGCTCCTTTCCCATACCAAGCAGCTCTCGACAAGAAACAAGGTGCTGCCCATTAACTCTACCTTTGATAGCGAGTGCATGAGGTCACAGGGGGCGGCATGAGCCTCTAATCACAGGTGTCACTATAACAATCCTGCCAGCGCCACCACGGGCGAGGGCCAACCATCACAGCCCTCAAGTGTGCCTCCAGGGCCTACCATCCCACCCTGGAGCTCACTGCCTACACGCACTAAGCATAAAGGTAAAAAATATATATAATAAATAAATAAATCCTCTACCTTATAATAGATATACTGCCTATGTTACCTCATTTTTCAGCTATTAATTAAACAATACAATAATCTATACCCTACCTTATAAAGCATAGGCTCCAGACTGCTCCATCGATGCAATAGAGTAAAATTTGCTTCTCCAGTTGCTGCAACATTGCAGTGGTACAAGACCAGTCCTGCCCCATCAGTGTGCTCAAGCCATGCCACACACGCCACCCAGCGGCGGGACACACGGGCCTGGAAGGTGGGGTGTAAATAACGGTGTAAGAGGGGCTGTGAATAGAGAAGAGTATATAAGAGTTTGTCATAAGAGTGGCTGGCTGCTTTGGTGAATAAGTTTGAATCAGAGTTTTAGAGTTCGCCAAGATGTCTACACTCATAACTGAAGCTTCTGTTTGACAATTAATGCGTTGCCTCTTGTGAAAAGTCTTAAACTGAACTTTGAACTATACTTTCCTGAACATTCTGAAAATAAAGCTTGTGGTTCTATTGACTCTGGCATGCTGAGATGAGTGGCACTTCACCAGACAAGGAGTGGCCATGCAATGTGACCTGTAGGTAAATATGTACAAGAATCAGAGATTGGGGAGACACAGATAATGAATTAATAAAAGAAGCAGATAAGAAATTTCTTAACACTAAAAATGAGAAGGAACCAATTCTTAGTATGATAGTATGAGAGTAGGGAAGGAACACTGAGGTGATGGATGGGCTGTGAAGCCATGACCAGAGCTACGGTAGATAACACTAGTCGCCACTTGCACTCATGTCGCCAGCCGCCATATATTAGGAATTATAGCATCACTACTGATTGATGCCACTGAAGATGATACACAGTAGTTTATTATATCATGACTGTATAATCTACCCTGTTTCAGCGTTGATTTATGCTTTGTATCTCCAAGTATAGACGGTTTCAAATTTCGCTACTCGTTTTTTTGCGGGATATGACAGACAGCAGCTGACAGGAGGACAAACACTGGCTGGCGATCTTACCACCGTCACCAACGTCGCTACTCACCTTTGATATTTTTGTAATTTGTTCATTTATAGCCATGATATGATATAGATGAAGACAAAATGACAGACTCCAGATAGCCCCTTCTAACTTTCCTGAAATCATGGATCAACATGTATTAACACTATCAAACGTCCGTAAATTATAAAAGAAACTTTATCCTGGCGACTTTAGTGTTATCTACAGTGCATGTAGAGAGGGGCTTCCACACTGTACAGGCCACTTCTTTATGTGTTATTGTTGTAGTTCTCCTTATGTCATTCAATTATACGGACAGTAAATGATGAACTTGAACTTCTTCCCTGGCTATCTCAACCTAGCCTGCCACTTGCTGCCCTACAGTTCATGACAGTGACAAACACACTCTCCCACAGGCAAAAAGAGGCAGTAGCAAAAAGAGACAGAGGAAAGTATTCGATGGATAATCAAAACAAAGGTCGAAAAAGATCTGGGAGTATGGATAATTTGTCCCCTGAGAAGCATATAAACAAGATCACAGGAGATACATACCAGTTGCTGAGGAATATAAGAATGGCAATCAAATATCTGGATGAAGAGATGATTAAGAAATTGATAACATCTTTGATTCGACCAAGGTTGGAATATGCGGCAGTGATTGGGTCACCACATAAAAAGAAGGATATAAGGAAGATTGAGAGAATACAAAGAGCAGCCACAAAAATGGCTCCAAGCCTGAGAGATTTAACATATGAGGAAAGACTTTCAAGACAAAGTCCCAATTCTTGAGAAAAGAAGAGAAAGGGGAGATTTTATAGCAGTGTATAGAGCATCAATGGGTCTGGAAAAAATTGATGAGAAGATCTGTTTGTGTGGGATGACAGAAGTACAAGAGGTCATGAGAAGAAATTGAAAAGGACAACATGCAAGAGGGACAAAAAAATACAGCTTCCCGTATAGAAGCATAGAAGCCTGGAACAACCTTGATGCAAAAGTGATTAATGCAAGAAGTATTCAGGACTTTAAGGCAAGCTGGATAATAGTAGATTTGGCGACAGGACAGTACGAGCATAACGCTTTTCCTGTATGTTACAACTAGCTAAATACACATGGAAAGCCGATAGCCAGTCAAAGGTTTCCAATTTTTCTATTTTAAAAGTCACAATCAACGCCATGTGCCTCCATGGTGTAGTGGCTGGTGCACCGAGTTACAGATAGACGGGCCCGGGTTGGAATCCCAGCCAGGGCATTCGGCATGCAGCCCACCCATCATATACCCTCATCTATCTATCTATCTCTATATATATTATCTTACAAAATAAGTCTTGAAACAATAGATTAAATTTAGAAGAAAAAAACGTCTAAAATAAGTCCCATAAACTAGAATTTTGAAAACTTAATTCTTACAATACTTAAATCATTACTAAAAGTTATGCTGCCCTAAAACAGTCTTCCTTCAGCTCAAATAGACATCAAATACGTATATGATCTTTCTATAGCCTAAAGGTTTCTTACAAATACAAGAGATGCAGTCAAAGGTGCAAGACTTCATAAGATTCTTTTGTCCAATGCTCGTCAAAATAATGGGAACTCCAATGCCAGTGTGTATTATCAAGACTATAAAAGTGATGCTCTTGTATTCAAAGTATTTCACTCAGAATACGTGTTTAACCCTTGGTGAGGATATCCTTGAGAGAAGGTAAGGCACAGCGCTGTTAACACTTGAGCCAGAGTCTTGAGAGGTGCCACAGAAGTTATTGGAATGGACTCACTGCTGTCCAAGTATGTAAGTCAGCTGGGAGGCAATAGGGCTCTTTCAAAGGAGGCTGGATAATTGCATGGATGGGGGATGAAAGGTAGGGAAAAATTTTATGTTAGTTAAGTAACAGGAACTACCTACGTGTATGGTCTCCCATCTCTTTGTAGCCTTCCTTATGTTTCTTATAAAGGGCATTTTTGGGTGTTAGATTCTCTGATTTCTCAAGTGTTCTGTGCTTCTTACGTACTTTTTGTCCCCTCTGTGCTTATGATATCTCCTACAACATCATGGGCACAAATTAAGCTGAGGATAAGAAGCTGGGGTCGATCTCTCAAAGAATCTTCAATCTTGACTGTCTGTATCTTGCACTTTTCCGTTTTCAAGTAGCTACCTTACTAAGCGTAGGAAAATACCAGCTCCATATTTAGCCGAGCGCCCCCAAAGGAAAAAATCAAACTTCCTGGTAAAATCATAAAACTCTTGAAGCAAATAATCCCGAGATATTCAGCGGGGTGTCCGTAAGCACGGTTTTGCGTTCCTGATCATGACTGTATTTAACCTATTTCTCATGCATTATTTTTCGTCATTTTTCTCACTACCTCCTCTCTCTCTTATCAACCCCCTCATTCGTGATCTACTCCTCTCCCTTATCGTTCTATCCATCCTTATCCTATCCATTATCCTATACTTATCATATCCCCTTATCTTCGTCAGCCCTTAGTTAAGTTTAGATAAAGTTTAGGTATAGGGTCTGAAACACCACCCAGTAAGGAACAGTGAGTGAAGACAGAATTTCTTAAGAACTACGAAAGAACATAAGAAGCTCAGAGGCCGTGATAACCTACACGTGTAGTTCCTTTTACTTCCACTACCTACATCACTTGCATCCCCAGCCATGCTTTAGCCAGCCTCCTTTTAAGATCCCTAATTCTAGAAAAGAAGTTGAAGGCTCTTGCCAGCTTCCTTTAAAAACCCATGATTTTGTGTATAGCTTACTTATGAAGTCTTGTTATGGGCCCTCAGATAGTAACAGGAACAAAATACGCCCAGAAGTCAGACAAAACATTAAGATCATAAGATATCAATATATCAATAAAAAAGTACTCATATGGGAGCTCGCAGACCGCGCGTATATGAATTCTAACCACCACTGCCTATCCTTCCTCCTCCTTCCTTTCTGCTTACCTCTTTCCTTCATGCCAGTCACCCATGCCTCAGCCCTCCCTACACGGTGGACGGGTTCCCTTATTTCTCACTGTAATACTTCCCTCTCAAGAACACAAGTTTTGTACTTTCTCATCATAATGCACACTCATTTGAAAGTATACATTATTTGACTATCCTGTACACGGCATCTAAATTTATAATTTTATGAAGTATATTTGGAATTTTATTACCTATTAACTAATTCCTCCATCTACAGTCACCAACATATAGTTGCCACTGCACTAATGTCGCCAGGCGCCCATATATTTTGAGCATTAGCATCACACAGACGTGCATGTGTCACTGAAAAGACAGGTACATAATTATAAACTACTGTGGCATAGCCTCTTCAGTGGCACACCAATTCTTGTAGTGATGCTAACATTTCTAATATAACATGCACCTGGCGACATTAGTGCAGTGGGCCACTAGAGTGTTTGTTTGTTTTGACAGTTAACCTTCAATCAAATTAGGAATAACATTCGATATTTTGAGCCGAAAGACCCCAACACCAAAATTACCAGTCTAACTAATATCATACGCTCTACAAATAACCTTAACAACCTTACCCTTCCAGCTTTGTAGTCACTGCCGTGTCAGTCACCCAGGTTCTTGTCAACGCCAGTCCTGTCCATAAGCCTCTACAATAAACCATTACACCTTTACCCTTTTTTCAGCTTGTAGTCACTGCCGAGTCATTCACCCAGGGTCTTGTCCACGCCAGTCTGTCTGTGTGTCTGTGTGTGTGTGTGTGCATCTCTCCAAGTCTGGCCTGGTGGACATTCAACACGCCTGAAAGATATCAATCATGTCAAGAAAAGCCGCTCAAACATAACACTTCAGTACTCCTGTGGTATAAATAAATAAACAAACAAGACATGAAACTATGAACCACTTCCTGACATGAGCCAAAGACAGCTGTTACTGCATCACTACACTGCCTTGCCTAAACACACACTCACTGCACCACTGTCACCTCATTAATAGATTGACATGACAATAAATAAACATGACTTGCCATGAAACTATGAACCACTTCCTGACATGAACACAATACTGAAGTCACTAAGTTTATCAACGGTCCTCTAGACCGACACTACACCCTCACTGTAACACCTCGGCAATACAGTCATGAAATAGCTAATATTTAATTTGCCTGCATGTAATTATACTTCAACCCAAATCTTTTTACTTCCAATAAAAGAGTTTTCTGTGTCTATGGTCCTAGCCACGTATTTGTACTTCCAATAAATGATTGAATTATGTATACAAGGGCCTCGCCACGTCAAGAAATAACTCTCATAAATGCCTCAAAGACCGGCCGGAGAATGACTACCAGCTTCACCAAAGAAAAAAAATTAATAAAAAAAAAAAAAAAAAAAAAACGAAATGAAACTAAATACTTTGGGAGCCCTGCGGACTCTTACAACACAGAAGGTCAGGTCAAGTGGCAAAAAAATGCCAAGTTAAAAGCCTAACTGTGTCGTAACGGAAAAGGAATTCAATGCCGTTCGTAAATGGTAAGTAATCGAATTTTTTTTTTAAGTGACTCAGTTGACGGCAGTAGAAGTGTTGAGCATGAAATAAGACAATCAAAATAAGCTATGACAAGCTTATTAACGATGCAATGACTAGGCCTGTTAGTCAAGGGTTGGTGTGGTCACTACTTAAAGGTTCACTAAATCAATAACTCGCAACAATGTAGCGAGTGACCAACATTACGCACTTCTTTGCCTTCTCTATGGAGTAAGACACACTCAGTCTTTCCTTAAGGCAGGACACTTTTCTTAAGGCAGGACACTTTTCTTAAGGCAGGACACTCTTCTTAAGGCATCCTCCCGGCCACGTCACTCACGCCACTGCAAATATATAAAGGTAACTCAATAATTGACTTAAAACTCAATCTATATGAAATGATCTACATATAATCTATCTCTATAATTATCAATCCATCTTACTTAATCTATAATTATGATCTATGAAATGACCCCAAGGCAACCAAGTCATCACTAAATAAATAGTTCTCAATTATTTACTTAAGAAACTAAATCCATTATGAAATGACTATGTATAATCTATCTATCTGACTATTAGTCCATGAGCCAAGACCCGAATTTTGGGATATCGGTACCACCCGGGGTGACTAATTCTCTTAGGTGTTTTTAGCTTGCTACATGTCTCTAGTTTATGTTTTGATATGATAGCCCTTGCACACTGGTAGCTTAATGGTCGTTATCACTTCTTGAATAGACACACCCTACCGAAATTCAGAAATTTTAAAAATTTAAAAATTTGGGGACAGGAATGCCTAAATGTCACTAAAATGAATATAGTAATAGTCACATTAATAAAAAGTCCTGTAAATACACACTAAGCATGCCATGGGCTTGTACTTACTATTATGGCCAATTAATCCTCCTCAATATCATCTAACGTCAGACTCGGAATCTGACTGTTGTGCTACCGGCTCTTCTTCAATAGCCTTGTTCTGGCATGTCTGTAACCTGCACATGTCCGTACACTTCAGGCCATTGCTGAGGCAAGTGCACTTAGGGAGTTCGCATGACCGCACACACTTGCAGGACAGTAGCTGCATAACAGCATCTGGTGCTGGTGAGCCTCGCATCCAGTTGACAGCAAGCTTTGGCATAGAGTGCTTGATCAAACACGCACACAATCTTGTTAAGCTGTAAGGACTGCATGATGGCATGCGTTTGCTCCAAGACTTCATTAACGGTGGACATTTCTGTTGCGGGAGCATTGATAGTGGGCAGGTAGCTTACAGTGTCCTGGACCACTGCAATGTCTCTGCGGATTTTGATGTTGAACCCAGTCCAACTGCTGATGGACTGGTTCTCATGGTCTGACATTCGAGTAAGAAGCCAGATATGGTTCTTGGTCTTTGAATCCTGGACCTCTTTGGTAGTGTCGACATACGCAGTCTCAATCCTGGGTGGCCCTGCCCGCCGCCCAACATTGTATATTGGCAGAATTGATGCGGTCAGAGTGATGCTTCTTATCTTGGACTTGGTAATCTCTGGCAGGACCTTCTCTGGCACAGAGCCTGCAACCTGGAACTGGACAGCAATGCCATTGACTCTGTGAGAAGTACCTGCTCCACTTAGTGTCTCTTCAAGTCGGTCGATGTTATCCCAGGCCAGGGTTGTGAACACACCAGGGTAGATGTTTGCTGGCAGTGGAATGTCATCCTTTGAACATTCCAGCTTCTGGATACAAAGGGCTGTATCGATCTCCTCAAACATTGAGTAGGACACACAGTGGCCAAGACGATTCAGAGTTCGGATCAGTTCTGTGTTTCCTGTCAAACACTTTACAGCATTGGACAGCAGTACGTGCTTGGGGGGCTTTGTCTTGCCACTGGTAACAGCAAAGACAAGTCACTGGCCGAAGGATGTGGCAAGACGTTGAGCTCTTTCAGAGGGAGTTTGACACTCACACCTCCTGTCAGCAGGGTGTGCAGGAATTTAGTGGACTGCTGCAGGAATAACATTCTGATCTGTATCGGGAGGCCATGGCTGACTCACATCTTGCTTATTGATCTCATTCCTCAGCTGCATTCCTGCTTTGTTAAGATATCTTCAGAGTTAGCTGCTCTTGCTTCTTGCAGATCTTTTGTCATTTTGTGTGCTTGTCGGGCAAGGTCGTCCATTGAGAGGCTGCGTGGATAGATTAGAAGCTTTCCTTTCTCATCTGGGACAAAGCGTAGTGATTCCCCAAACTCGGTTCAATCTTCGGCGAACATGTTTCTTTGTCGCTGGTTTCAGTTGGATAATACCAAAGGGACATCAGGATCTCTCAAGCCTAGATGTGAGGTTTTACATAGGCAGTACCTCTGGGTTGGGGAAAATTCAGTCCTTATATACAAGAAGAGTTCCTCGAGGGCTTCTATCTCAGCCTCTTCGTAGCGTGCTCCCCCGCTTTCTTCCTGATTTTCACCTGCACCAGACCTGGCGGCCGCTGGGGAATCATCTTTTGTGAAGAGTTTGTAGCACGACTTGTGGTAGTGACCCTCTGCAGCAACAAGGTCTTGCTAAGTAAACCAAGGATTCTCTGGTTGAGTTTCCTTGTTGCTGCTCTGCGGATCTTCTCATCTGCTCGTAGCTCAACACACTGGATGAGTGGCTCCCTTGTCTTTGCTGCTTTCATGTACTTGCTTGACTTCTCGCAGAAGAGACATACTTTGGCATACACCCTGCTAGTACTAGGGGCATCCCTTGATGCCCTCCTCTGGGGTCGACGCTTGCTGATTCTATCTTGACACCCCTTGGCAAGGATAGAATCCAGTGACTTCTCATTGTAAAGAGACTAGACATTTACGGTGATAATGTATGTGTGGTATTCCTCCTTCTTCAAGGCCCTTGGCTGCTTCCAGGACTGGATCATGCTGCCTGATCTCTGCAGCCCGAGCAATGTGTTCCAGGAGTCCAAATCCTGTGGTGACACCAGAGCATCGCTGTCATCATCAGAGCAGTGGATGATACAGTCGATCCGTGCTCTCTTCCTCGCTGATGGTTGCATCATGCCGTCAGACAGTCAGCACACACCTGCAAAAAAAATATCACCATTAAACATACATGAACAAACAAACAAACACATTTACATGGAAACCATTCTACATATGTTTGCTCCTTCCAATAATAAATTATCCCCAAAATATCACAAAAATCACCAAATATGAAATAAACCCCTAAATATGGGGAAACTTGAAATATACATCGGAATAACTCTTGTAGAGAATCAAATTAGCTACAAGAGCTGTTAGAAATATATTTTTCAATTTCTCCCATATTTAGGGATTTATTCCAGATTAGGGGAAAATACCCAAAAAAATTTTTTTAGGGAAATCCCAAAATATGGGGAAATTTTGAAAAATACCTGGGAAAAACTCTGGTAGAGAATCAAATTTACATAGGTGTCCCAAAGTTTGCAAGATCGTGTGATTGATTTAAAGAAAATTAGAAAACCCTGAGCGTCACCGAAAATTTTTTTTTATGGGTAGCCCCCATTGCATAAAAAAAATCAACTAAGTACCAGTGGGGGAAAGGGCTATATTTAGATTTAGTCACTCAAAAAAACATTTTAGTACCATTCGGTTATCACCCCAGGTGGTACCGATATTGGGCCCGGGCTCTGGACTATATCATTACTATATAAAAATGCCCCAACAAGTAAATATTCACCACTGGAAATATAGCTACCTAATTATTAAAGTGCATCAAGCTATAGGCAAGTAAATAACTTTTGAAGGTAAGTATTTTCCAAAGCTGGAATAAATGTGTGTATCGCTAAAGACACTCAATTTGAAGGGACTCACGAATCACATCCTAAATAAAATACCTTAATTTTGAAGTCTACCCATCTACGGGAAATTAAGGTATATACAGCGTAGTTCAAAAGAGCTGGGAATAAATGTGTAGTCTGTAAAGACATTTTTTGGAAATGGGACCACGCAAACCCCCATCACTGAAAAAAAGTAATTATTGGGGCCATCTTAATGTCAGTCAACTATAGACGCAGGGCATAAAAAAAGGGGGCTAAAATAAAAAATTGTCAGATAAGGATACGTTTGGGAAGTGGGAGCTCAAGCAAAATTTAAAGGGAAATTTTTAGTGTATGGGTGGATATAATATATAAAGTATATAGAATGAAAAATTTATATATCTAACTGGAGAATTTCAACTACAGTCAAAATGGCTATGAATAAAATTTTTAAGTCTGAAAAACCACTCATTTGAAACCCGGGCATTGATGGATAAACCCCCCCGTTCAAAACCATTACCGGTAGGGGGGAAAGTTACCAGACTGACCAAAACCCTGGGGCTTTAGGGGGGAGGTTTAACCATTACACAACTCTGTTTTAAAAGGGAAAAGGGCAAAAACCATTAAACTGAAGTTTTATGTGGAGGGGGGGGGGGGGGGGGGAAGCAAAAAATTCCCAAAATTGAAGCCATTTAATGGGAAGGGGGGGGGGGGAAAAAAAAAAGAAGCTTGGAACCCCCTTTCACCTGGATCAAACATCAGTAAGCAGAAAGGGGGGAATTTTTACCTCTTTAATAGACAATGTCCTTTTACTGCCTCACCCACACGAAGCACTGACTATCAGAAAGGGGCGGGGGGGTTACCTCTTGTCCTGTGTTGTGTGCGTGTGGGGTTTTGTGTGCTGGTGTGTGCGTGCGGCATCGAAAATGAAACTACTAGAAAAAAGGGACTAATATGACAGTGCCTCAGTAAATAGTTCTTCGTGTTCTTAACTATATGGTGTGGCTAGAAAAGGCATTGGTAGTACTTTTTGCTGTGTGTCGTGTGTTTGGGATTGCTGTGCTTGTATGTGTGTGGTGCGGGGCGTGCGTGTTTTGAGAGGTTAAGTCTAAAACCACCACGGTCACACTAACGACTGTTCACCCTCCCCCCCTCCCCCCCCACTCCTGGCTGCCACGTCACCACCTGAAACAAAAACGAAAACGCCCCTTTAACAACATATAACTCCGTAGTATTTTAAAACACTATAATGTACACAGAACACATCAAGCAATGACTATATAGAAGATAATGTAAACCCCCTTTTTCATTGCCACGCCCATGAAACAGAACTAAAACATTCAAAACAACAGAAATACATATTATTAAAAACATTTACGTACACTAAACACATCAAAGAAATGACTAAAATTCAAAAATCACAACAGTACCCCCACACACCCTTTAACCCCTGCCAAGTCTCCAATCTCCAGCTGAAACAGGACAAAACCCCATACTAGGTAGCCAAACACAACACACCCCAGTTTCCCTTAAAACCCTTTTTTTTAACACATTATTTGCACACTATAACAAACTCAATGACTTATAACCCGCAGCAGCACAGACCCCCTTTACCGGACGACGGTGGAGGCAGATGACAGTACCCACTCCTGCCACCCCAGCCTAGATCGGGCAGGTAGGGGAGACCACGCTGGGGTTTCGGGGAGTCACTGGGTCGCCTTTTAACCCCTTGAAGCCCAGAGCGAAAATTTCCCATTGAAATTTTGGGGTACCATTAAAAAATTTTTAGTGACTATAACTTATTTTATATAAATGTTTAGTATCCTTGCCCCACTAACTCATTTGGTTATTCATTTGTTTTTCGTAATGTATGGCTAAAAAACACACACTTTTGTATCCCAAGGAAAATCTGGGCGTGGGGGGGTTAACTTTTACCCTTTGTGCCCTGACGCCGAAACAAGGATTCACCCTCAGGGAGAGTTTCTCGTCGGGGTGCAGAAATCAGTAGTTTTAAAGGGGTTAAAAAAGACTCTAAAGGGGCTGTAGGCGGGTTAAAAAACGGAACTACCTGTGTGGTCTCCCGGACTATAAGAACTAAAACAAAAGGGAAAAAAAGAACTACAAGAGGCCGCGGATTACACGGTATTCCTTGAATATATAATAAAGTACAGTAAAACCCTCTCATATTCTGAAAATTGGGGGCCAAAGGGTGGCCCCGAGTATAAAGGTCCAAATAAGGGGGGATTATTATATGGGGGGATATTTAAAAAAAAAAAAAAAAAAAAAAAAAAAAAAAAAAAAAAAAATTAATAATTATAGGGAATTTTTTAGCTAGGAAATTTTTGACCCTTAGGTGCCGATAATGTAAAAGTCCAAATATGAGCCCAAAATACGAGAGGTTTCACTGTATAATAAATACTATCAGGCATGCGGGACCCTGATGATTGATTGATGATGAACGCCGACAGTAAAATTTGGGAAAGCGTATCATCGGCCGTCTAGCCTCGTACACACCCGCAAAAAAACTGACGTTAAACAGAAAAAGAAAAAATCTCCCCCTTCTTTTTGAGTTTCCTTAGTTTTATGACTCAGATAAAATAATATTAGGTTACTAAGTATTGGTAGTGGTTAATAACGACATCCCAAATATGACTTTAAACCCCTTCCCCCCCGGATCTTTCCTTGCCTATATAAAATTGTCTTTGTTGCCATTATAAAACAAAAAGTAATAAATATCCCAAATGAGTTGGGGACAAGGATCTAAACAGGTCTAGCTATAAAATTTTGGTTATATCACTAAAAATGTTAATGGTTGCCCTATTAAAATGGTAATACTTTTGGGGCCTAAAGGGGTTAAACACGTGTTGGGCCCCTTATAGCCACACGTACACCGCCTTCTGGGTCAATGTAGTACATAGTTTTAAAGGGGTTACAATATTGCTTAGAGAAAATATGTTGCAGTTGAAGGTTTTTAAAAATATTTGGAATGACTCAGTTTTTGGGGATCCTTGTCATGGCAAAGGTTGTTAGAATGTGACTTAAGATGAGGTTGAAGCTATGAGTTATATTACCACATGGAAAAAGGTTTATATATAAAAGTGTTTTTGAAATAAGAGTTGAAATGTCGGGAAATATTCGGGGAAACCTATACTAAATTTTTTTTAACGGGTAAAAACGGCCCCTTGTGCTTACTGCCGATATGGTGCCGGGAAAAGGGGAAACTACACTTCTTCTTAATAGACTGTATTTTTCATATTTTACATTTATCAGGAAAAACACAGGCTCATTTTAACCATGAGACCTTAAGAAAAATTTAAATTTTTCGCCTCGAAAAAAAAAAGCCCATGATTGATTAATATCATGAAAAGGGGGCTTTAAGTCGTTAGGTTGTGTGTTGGTGTGTGTGTGCGAGTTGTGTTGTGCGAGTGTGTGTGTTGTGAGTGTGTGTGTGTGTGTGGTGTGTGTGTGCGTGTGTGTGTTGTGTGTGTGTGTGTGTGTTGTGCTGTGCGGGGTGTGTGGATGTTGTGTGCGAGTGTGTGAGTGTGCGTGTGTGTGTGTGTGTGTGGTGTGGGGTGTTTGTGTGTGTGGTGTTGTGTGTGTGTGTGTGGCGAGTTGTGAGTGTGTGTTGCGTGTGGGGTGTGTGGTGTGTGTGTGTGTGCGAGTGTGTGTGTGCGAGTGTGTGTGTGTGCGAGTGTGTGTGAGTGTGTGGGTTGCGTGTGTGTGCTTTTGGGGTTTTGTGTGTGCGTGTTGTTAGGGGAGGCACCAGGTTTTTTTAAAGGCCGTAATGTTTTTCATACAGGAGAAAGAAAAGCTTCTAAGTTTCCCGAAACACAATATGAGAATATATTTAAGATAGTTATATTAGAATAATTATATAAAGAATATTTAAAATAAGAATATAATAATATCATAAATAACACATACTCTCTCTCTCTCTCTCTCTCTTTTTTTTTTTTCTTCTTAGGCGGCCTTTTTTGTCCATTAGTTCCTTCCCCTAATTTGCCTTTAGGTTCAATAGCTCCGCCAATAAAGGCCCGTAAAATTTTAAATGTAAAGTTTCTTTACTATTTTTTTTAAACCCCAAATAAACAATCATCTCTATCCCTTCCTCTCTCTCTCTGAATAATGTATTTACTGCTATGGCTGACAAACAAACCATCCTCTTGGGGGCAATCCGGGGGGGGCGTCGCCCGCCCACCCTACGACGCCCTCCCGGGGGTCACCCGCGTGAGTTCCCTGCAGGGTCCTTTTCCCCTACCCCAAACAGGGTCTCGACAAGAAACATAAATTTCCCCAGCCCCGAGCCCTTTTGGGCGCCCCCTTTGGGCCCCCTCCCCCGCCCGGGTTGTCTCTTACAGATACAACCCGTGGGGGAAAATCGGTTTCAGGGTAGCGTGCCCCAGCCCATATAGCCCAAGTTGGCTGACGGACTATGCAGGGAATGGGCCCCGATTCAGTCTTGGTGCAAACGTGATTTTACACGTAATCATCCCCCGATACCCCTGATTCTGCGAAGACACTTTTACCAAAAGGCCTTTATTCGTCTCTTCAAGTCACAATTTAGTGTCCATGTCTCACAACCTAGAGTAAGACAGGGATCACAATCACTTGAAGATCCGGATCTTTGTCCTCCTGCACAGGTCCGACAATGCCAAATACCCCCGCTAGCGGGTCCATAACACCGTGGCTTGCCCAAACCGCCATAAGGGTCTTGCGGACCCCCCCCCCATTATGGACTGCGCTACCAAGGTATGAAAAATTTCCAAGATTCAATGTCCTCGCCCCCACGCATGAAAAACTGTATGCTTTTATCTGTAAGTCCCCCAAAAAACCCGGACCCGGGGCTTGACCCGGGGACCTCAAGTCCCAAAAGGGTTTGCCTCCTGTGCAGCCCTCGAGAGCCCTCACCAGGACCTCCACGACTCAGCAAAGATTACGCATCATCGGAAAAAAAAGATCAGTGTTTGGGGTTCCACGGATGCTCCACAATCCCTTTTATCTACAACCTTGTCCAATACCCAGTCCCTACAAGCTTTTAAAAGGATGGGGAAGGACCACCCCTTTCCCCCTCCGATTTACAGGAAAGAAGTGGATACCCTCCCCACCCTTCACAGCCTCTCATCCCAGAATACAGACCTTATCAAACCAATATCCTTGCGGAAACCCTCGAATCGGAAAATCCCAGAGTGACTCACGATGCACTGAGTCAACCCTTCTTGAGATCAAATAGGCGCAAGCATCCCTGTCGAAAATCAGTCGGCGTTCCACCGGGCCAAGCCTAGGATACGGTCCGTTGTTGCTTACCAGGGGTGAACCCAGACTGCTGAGTCTCTGACTTCACCAATACTGGAATTCGTGTCAGCAATAGATGGGCAAGCACCTTGCCTGGTACGCTGACAGTGAAAACCGCGGTAATTTTTGCAGTCCTGACAGTCCCTTTCCCTTTTCCCAAAAGGACGACCCCCCCCTTTTTTCCTCAGGAGAATGGTACCCCAATTTCCAACGGCAGTCGGGCAGCATGCAACCCGCGGATCATGGCCTCACCCCCAGCTTTTTAGGAGCTCCGCCCTGATATTAAAACACCAGCTCCTTTCCACCCCTTTAACTTGCTACAGCCTCTCTGACTTCTCAAGAGGGTGCGGTTTCGTCAATGGGAGGTCGGGATCCACTGCCTGTAAACCCCGTGGTAAGCTGCCATTGGAGGTCCACCGTGGGCCCACTCCCACCACTAAATTTTTGACCCGTGTTTTTACTAGTACAGTTGCAAAATGTGAGAAAAAAATAAAAAAGCAATGGACGAAATATTTGGAAAAAGAAAGGGATATAAAAACCGGGATATGGTTTTAGGAAAAGAGATCTGTGTTACAACTTAACAAATTTACTCAAGATTAATTGATATACACAGGAAGAGATGGATGGTAGATTGGTATCTGGCTAAATAAGCATGAAATGCTCAAAAGAGAAGCTATTTGGAAAATTTGGAAAAATAAGGGGTAAAACAAAGGTATGATCAAAACCCCGGATGGAGAGTTTTCGAGGGAACGAATGAAAAAAGAGGGTGGGTGAAAAATCTGAAAGGGTAAAGATTTGTGGGGTACCAAGGGATCTGTTTTTGGGAACAAAAATGTTTTTAGATTTAATCATAACATGATGATAAAAAAAAATTTTTTATAAGTTTGTTTTTGGAGATGCAAAAACAGAGAAAATATATTATAATATATATATTATATATTTATAATATATTATATTAAAAAATATAATAAAACGTAATTTTTAAAAAATAATATATTAAATAATAATAACTATATAATATATATATTATATATATATTATATATATATTAATATATATATATACAGTAATTATTAAAATATAATAATATATATATATATACATATATAATATATATATATATTATATATAATATATATATAATAATATATATATAAAGTAATATATATTATATTATATATATATATATATATATTATATAATATATATATACAGTATTATATATATAATTACAGTATATAATGGGGCCTCCGCAGCCTCCGCCTCGAAAAAAAGGGTCAAGCGACCCACGGCCGTTTTTTCGATTTCACCATATGCACATTTAAAAGCCCTTTTCCCCTCCCGTTTGGGAAATGGGGAAGCCCCCTTACCACATGGCAAAAGGTTGCAAATCGATTCGTACAAAATTGCTGTATCCGAAAGGGTCAGGTGCCTTGGGTCAGCTTTGCCACATCGAAAGGGGATCATCTCCCGTTCAGTGATGGCTGGTTGTGGGAGGGCTAGTGGGGGGGGGTTTAAGCGGGGTAGGGAATTCAGCCAAACAGCGCGCCCCTAGGCGCGTGACGTTCTGCCTTGGGGGCGTGCGTGGGGCGTGAGTGGGTGGGCCGCTCGCCATCTTTGTATCCCTTTGTGGTTTACAAAAAGGGCGCGTAAAGGATCTTTAACTTTTTTCCTATACCGTCATAATTCGTGGATTACCTGCTAATGTGATACTACGATGGCATCTAAGGGTGTGATCTGTGAGTTGTTTCTGGTCCTTTTGGATCACGAAAAGTTGAAAAAACGGGTCTTTTTTGGTGTGTTTGGCCCATGCGTGCATGATGAAGATCAGGTTTTTGATCCATGTTTCGCCCCGAAAAAAAAAGTTTCTGTGATGGGCTGATTCTGATTCCTCGGGGAAATGAGGTGATGGTGGTGGGGATGCGGAGGGGACGGTGAGGGTGGGGTAAATCATGGTGGTGATGGTGGTGGTGATGCGGAAAGGGGCGGGGGGGTGCGGGTAGTGATGGTGGGATGGTGGTGGTGTGCGGAAGGTGACGGTGAGGGGGCGGGTAGTGATGGGGTGTGGTGGTGGTGAGCGGAAAGGGGCGGTGAGGGGCGGGTATGATGGGGGTGATGGGGTGGTGAAAAAGCGGGAAAGGGGACGGTGAGGGTGCGGGAGTGATGTGGGTGATGGTGGGGGTGATGCGGAGGTGCGGTGGGGTGGGGGTTTATGATGGTGGTGTGGGGGGTGATGGGGAAGGGGGACGGTGAGGTGCGGGTAGAGCTGGTGGTGAGGTGGGGGTGACGCAACGGCGTCGGGGCAGGGGGAAGCGTGACACCGAAACACGGAAAAAAAGGATGGGTGAGGAAAAAATGTAAGAACAGAGGGGTATCCCTTAAAAATAAGGGTAAAGCAAGAACCTAGAAAGGGGCGGGTGGGTGTTTTTTGTCGGCAGGTGCGGTATAGATTTGGGAGCTAGATGAAAGAACCTGTAGGAAACGAAGATATTTTTGTGCTAGTTAAGTAAAAAAGAAGAGGAAAAAAGGGGACGATCATCTTATATCCTATATGACATCAAAGGGAGAGGGGCTAGTATAAAAAATAAAGGAATATAACAAATTTTAGTAATTACTACAGAACCAGACAGGAACAGAAAATATTTTATGGGGGCATGAATGGACCATGGTATTAGGGGGGGGAAAATGGGAATGGATACTCTCTTAAATTTTGTTGAGGGCCCCGATTAAAATCCAAAATACGACAATGGCAGGGGGTAGAGAAACAGGGGCAGAGGAGGGGGGAATCACTAAATTATGTGCTAGTAAATAAAAATCCCAGGAAGATGGTAAAGGATATGGGATAGATGGGGGGGTCTGGTAGATAAATAGTGCCACAACATGATGTTTTAAAATTTAACAAGTAAAAAAAAAAGGGGGAAAATTTAAAAGGAAAAAAAGCACAACAAAGGGGACATTAGACGGAAAATTGGAAATTTTAGGGGGGACTTGAACGGGTATTTGGAAGGAGAAAGGGGGTGGTAAAATAACCAGAGTCTTGGGACAATAGAGGAATAGCTAGGAAGAGGATGGTAAAGTGAGAAAACCCCGGGGAAAAAAGTGCAATAGGTGGTGGAATAGTAGTTTAAAAGGGGCGAAAAGGGAAAAAAAGGAGCGAAGGGGCACAAAAGGACTAAAAGGGAAAGTAATGGAGATAAGGAATTAGAAAATGGGGGGCATGGGATAGGTTAAAAAAAACGAGAGAATAAAAGCGCTTATTAGGAAGGCTGGGAAAAACAGGAGAGGGAATTTGTAGGGGAACTAAGGGAAAGGGGTGGGGAAGGGGGTAGGGTTTGGTATACTTTTCTTAGGGAAGGGAAACAGGAGCCCCCGTGCGTAGATGAAATTTTGTGGAGACGAAGGGGGTAAAAGGACCTAGAGTTTTAAAGGGGGGGAGTCAAAAGTTTTGGGAGGGGGGGGGGGCATGACTGAGGTAAATTAGGTGAAGTAAAATAAAAAGTAAAAGGGAAAAGATAGATGGGGGAAAGGATGAAATTTCATAGGAAAAAATAAGGATTTACTTAAAAAACTAAAAAATGGGAAAGCAGCAGGCAGGGATGGTAAAACCAAACAATTGATAAAGAAGAGGTGGGGGATGGTGGGGGGGTTGTATAGGCTTTTTTAGGCAATTTGGCGGATAAGAGAGTCCCAAAGGGAAAGGGAATGAGGGTAGGGTTCTCTATTACACAAGGATCACAAAGTAAAAACTCTTAAAAAATTTCGACCATGCGTAATGGATAGGGGTGGGGCAAGATATTCAGTGGGTTACTAAATGGTAGGATTTAATGTTGTGAGAAAAATGAGTAATGGGGGGGGAACAAAGGGCTTTCCGGGATAGGAGAGGTGAGGACAACATTTTTCGTAGTTTTCATGATAGAAAAATAATGGATGGGTGGGAAGACTCCCTTGCATTCCTTGACTTTAAAAAGGTTTTATATAGGGTCAATAGGGGTTTTTTTGTAGACTACGTCAAAATTGGGGATTAGTGCAGAATATCCTAATAGATAGTATGTATGAGACACACGGGGGTGTCAGGCTTGGGGACTAGAGACAGAGTGGGGAGGTAGTCCCAAAAGGGGTTAGGCAGGGTGCGTGTTATCACCGTTTCTTTTGGCTTATATACAAGGGAATTTCAATTGGTTGAGAATTCGGGCTATGGGAAAGGGTTGGGGGGGAAAAGTTGAGCATTTACTATATCTGACGACATAGTTTCATGGTGGGACATGGGGACTTTGGAATCTCATATAGTTGCACAGTATGGAGGGATTTTGGGGGTGAAATTTAACGTGAAAAGTCAGGGCCTGGTTATAAATGGAGAGGCAGCAATGAGGGTGGGGTTGGGAATGGGAGACCGGGTAGGCGCCCGAGTCTATAAATCCCCGGTATCACGGGAGATGGGAAGGAGCAAAAGGACGAAACAGGATAAAAAAGGAAAAAACAAAACGGGGGTGGAAGGCTTTTGGAGTGTCCAAAATGTAGGGGAACAGGTATGAGGTATAAGAGGGTTTGGAAAGGCTGGCAGACCGCCCCTGTATGGGGCGAGTGTATAGGTGGACGGTAGGGGAGCTGGACAAGTTAGAGGAGTACAGAAAAGGGTGGTAAACTTGCACTAAGCAACAGGGATGTAGCAGTGGAGGCGATCGGGGAGAGGCGGGGTGGAGACCTTGCGAGAGAATAGGAAAGTCAGTGCTTATTACAAAAACGGGTTAGAAAAAAAGGATGAAAACAGGGGGGCCCCGAAAAATTTATGAGTGGATAGGACGAGTGTAAAAGGGGTAGTCAGCAGACGGTGGGGGAGGAAATGTGGGTTCAGGGTTTCACAATAGGATACCCATCTAGTGAGGGGAGTTAAAACGAAAGTAATGACCAAATTTCAGAGGCAGGGGAGGGAGATGTGGAACAGAGGATGGAGGGGAAAGTTCTCTGAAATTTGGGACAAAGGGGGAAAACCACACCCCAAATGTAGGTCTTTTAAAATGGGGGCTTGGGGAGTGTTTTTATTTTAAAACAAGGACAAAAACTCTGGAGGTCCAAAAGTAGAACATTTGATGGGGGAAACGAGGAAGCAAGATATTCAAAAATTGTATGGTAGCTAGATAACTGTAGATCCCTGGTATTAATTGTCCAAAGGGATGAAGAGGAAAAGGCGCTTATACAAAATTTCACGGGAGGTAGGGTGGATCGTGGGGTAGATGGGAGAGGGGAACTAGATGGGGTAATGGGAAATTTTTTTTTAGGTTTGAGTAGGGTACGGCACCCCAAAAGAAGAATCATTGAAGGGGGTTAAGTTTTCTAGAAAAAAGGGTTGGGGAAAAAGAGCAAGAGTTGGGCCCAATCCTACAAACCCCCAGGGAGCCAGCCCGGGAAAAAAGGCTTTGACTGCGACTAAAACCCTGGTTTAGCTCCCCACCTAAAAGAAGAAGGTTAGGGGGCGTAAAAATGAAAAGTGGGCCCGGAGTTGCTAAAAAAAACGTAAAATTGGCCGGGGTATGTGATTTTCGGCATGAAAAAAGTGATGGAACCCCCCAGGTAGGCCCCCCCTGCAAAAATGGTTGCTTTGACAATTGGGGAGGGAGTTATTGTCCAGATTTTTATGATTTCTGGGCATTGTATTTTTAAAACCCGCAAATCTCCACTCCATGATACACAACGTTGCTAAGAATCTCCACTCCATGATACACAACGTTGCTAAGAATCTCCCATTTCCATGATACACAACGTTGCTAAAAAAAGGAAGTTACACAGCAGAGGTGACAGTAGCACAGTAGAGGTGAGCAGTAGCACAGCAGAGGTGAGCAGTAGCACAGCAGGGGTGAGCATTTAGCACAGCAGAGGTGAGCAGTAGCACAGCAGAGGTGAGCAGTAGCACAGCAGAGGTGAGCAGTACCACAGCAAGGTGAGAGTAGCACAGCAGGGGTGAGCATACCACAGCAGAGGTGAGCAGTACACAGCAGAGGTAGCATAGCACAGCGAGGTGAGCGTACCACAGCAGAGGTGAGCAGTAGCACAGCAGAGGTGACCCAGTAGCACAGCAGAGGTGAGCAGTAGCAACAGCAAGGTGAGCAGTAGCACAGCAGAAGTGAGCAGTAGCACAGCAGGGGTGAGCAGTAGCACAGCAGAGGTGAGCAGTAGCACACCCGAGGTGAGCAGTACACAGCAGAGGTGAGCAGTACCACAGCAGAGGTGAGCAGTAGCACGCAGGGTGAGCAGTAGCACAGCAGAGGTGAGCAGTACCACAGCAGAGGTGAGCAGTAGCCAGCAAAAAGGTGAGCAGTAGCACAGCAGAGGTGAGCAGTAGCACAGCAGGGGTGAGCAGTACAACAGCAGGTGAGCATTAGCACAGCAGAGGTGAGGCAGTAGCACAGCAGAGGGGGAGCAGTAGCAAGCAGAGGTGAGCAGTAGCCAGCAGAGGTGAGCAGTACCACAGCAGAGGTGAGCAGTAGCACAGCAGAGGTGAGCAGTACCACAGCAGAGGTAGCAGTAGCACAGCAGAGGTGAGCAGTACCACAGCAAGGTGAGCATAGCACAGAGGGTGAGCATACCACAGCAGAGGTGAGCAGTACCACAGCAGAGTGAGCAGTAGCACAGCAGAGGTGAGCAGTAGCACAGCAGAGTGGTCAGTAGCACAGCAGAGGTGAGCAGTAGCACAGCAGGGGTTTGAGAAAGTAGCACAGCAGAGGTGAGGCAGTAGCACAGCAGAGGGGGCCCAGTAGCACAGCAGAGGTGAGCAGTAGAAAAACTTTATAATTTATCGTTTTTAAGCCAGCGCGAATAATTATATATGATTGAATGATTAATAGCTGCCACTTATACACCCATTGGTAAAATTTTGTTAGTGGGCTTTCACCGATTTTCGAGGCCAAACTTAGTTTTTCTGAATATTTTGATGTGTATTGAATGAATATTGCACTTTGTTTTTTGTCAAAATAAATGTTTGTTTTCAGGTGTGGGGGGATGTATGCCCCTCAAACCTTGCAAATCTTCGCACTGCCATATTATTGATCATTTTATCTTTTCTTGGATATCATCCGTTACTAAACCCAAACCCCACCTCTAACCAAACGTAATCTGATTTAACCTAACTTAACCGTTTCTGGGTGAAATAACGGTAGATTTTCAGTATACAAAGTAACACCATTATTATTCAATTAATACCATGGGAAATGGTGTTCAAAATACTCAGAATGAAGAAATCTAAAATGATGATGTAGTAAGAAATCCATGGACTTTTCGAAAGCCCACTACCAAAATATACCCACCCATTAGCCATGCAACTAGACGACACCTGGAATGTCGCCGCTAGGAAATTCTCATCGACTCGACGGTGTTCCAATTTTTTGCAGCAGTGTCCTATTTTCCCCAGATTCAAAGGGTTAAATACCAGCAAAGCCTGACTTTAGGTTAGTAGTTGCCAGTTACTATATGTCTAGGGTTTGGGTTTGTATACGGGGGTGATTCCCCCCCCCAGCTCAGCACCGAAATAATACCGACTTGACATTTACAGTAGGTTGGG